>JAMKCH010008208.1:0-30935 GCA_023653785.1 Ophioderma brevispina
GAAATGGTCAAAAGATTGAAAATGACTCGTCTGACCTGCCCGAAATGTCAGTATGACTCCGTTGTACTCGCCGTTGGGTCCTACAACAGCATGACATCTGCCCTGCAATACATTACAATGTGATGCCGTCCTACCATGATTAGTTCTAACTGCAAAGTTCAACCCTGATCTGAGCATGTGCATTACCATTTATAGCAAAAGGTCATCAGTGGAATGGTCCCGCATCGCATAATTAAAAAAAAAAAAAAAACTGAGATTGTGTAAGCGTGCCATTTTGCATAACGGCAAAATTTTATATCAAATAGTCTGCTGTTCACCCCACCTACGTCACCACCACCATGAATTCGACACTTAACGCCAGGGGTTCTCAACATTTTGGCTCGCGGGCCATGTCCCATGGCTAGTTCTGCTATTCTCTGCGAGCATAACCTTTTTGTCTTTCATTCATCTTTTAACATTTGGACATTATCGTAATCAGCTAACGTAAAGTTTGCCGCTTACAGTAAGCCCACAACACCAATTTAATTTGAACAACAGTCCAAGTCATTACAAACACTTCCTTAAACAGGACTCTGTAGCATTACAATACTACAGAACAAGAATCCCCACATTGTTGGTCTTCCAAACAGCGAAAAAATGTACTAATCGGAGAATTTTCACTCAGAATTAAAAAAAAAAATTTACTCCTTAAAACTGAAAACCTTTCATAGAGGAGTGTTGCCAGTTTTCGGATTTTACGGGTCAAAGGTCGACCACTCGTTTGTTTGTTCATCAAAAAACAAAATTACGATTCTCCACTAAGCACTTTTGGGTGAAAGAAGTACACAAGATGACACATGTGGTGGATTGGTTTTAAGATGGCGTTAGCTTATTGTGGATGCCCAAGTCCCCCCTTTACAGCGTCATAACCTTTACGTTAGCTGAATATATACGATAATGTCCAAATGATCAAAGATGAGAAAGACAAAAAGGTTATGCCCAGCAGGCAAACTAGGGCCTGGCTAGTTCTGGTAACCAAAAAAACCCGAGGTCAACATATCTTTTAACACTACTCGTTTATCATCTACTGACCCTCTAGTTTTGGTACTTCAGATTTGGGGCAAATGTACCTATAACGAGAAAAGGCTAAATTTTGTGAGTGAACATCTTTTCGTTCCAGCTAAAAAACTTACCCACAATTTCATGACTATAATTCTAGGTCCTATTCTATGCGTCTGCTCTAACACTCATACATCACCTGCATCATTGAAATCGTTATATTTCCTTGCAGTTAAGATAAAATTCCAGGGAAAAAAGACACTGCCGATCGAACAGTCCCGATAGGACGGTGTTTGATGTCTATTTGAATGATGTCGTATCGACGGGAAGTCCAGGTAGCTAATCTATCCTAATCCCCACAGGCTATTGGAACTCGAAAAAGAACGTGCTCAATTTTGTCCTTGTTGGAGTAGCAATTGACATGTATGTTTTCATATCAATTATTGACCGTAGTATCTTTTTACCAGTTCGTTTACAAAAATAAATGGGCATCGCAATATCGCTCAATGTACTTTTTGAATTGTCATCTATCATTGCTAATAAATAACAATTACAGTGCCGTCATTTGACAGTATAAATAACAGTGCATAACTAGACCTTACAAAATGGGTCGGGGGTGGGGTAATGGGGGAAAGGATTCAGAAGGTTGTGTCACAAAGAATTTTTTCTGAGGGAGAACTTGAATCCTTCTTTGTAGGCACTAGGCATTCTACAATGGTCAGTTCGTTGTGGGAAGGAAGAGGAGGTACAGTGTTTTTTCTTCCCACAACGCAATTCTCCAATCATATTTGCACTGGTTGTTCACATGAATGTATAGTGCCAAAAAGACTCATCCCAACTTAAGACGCGTTCACTTATGATAAATCATTTTCAAGAGTGCAAGCAAAGCAACATACCAAGCATGTTAATCAGCCCCAATGCCCAATTACTGGCAGTTAGTGTGTATCCATTATGTTGTAGTAATACTTTTGTTTTTACGAAAACTACATTGGCACAAGTAATGATAAATTAGGAATGCATCGAGTTTTGGTACTGTTCCTTCTACTAAAAATAAGCCTACCTCTGTGATAAATTTGCTTTTTGATAGTTAATTTCCATCTCTCTCCAGTAGAAATTTTAGATTTTCTTTTCAAAATTCATATGCCCGTGGATAGATCTAGGCTACCTGGCAATGGTATTACTGTTGGCAACACAACTGTTTATTTAAATTGGGACCTTCCCAAATAGCCTCTTGAAAAATTCTACTACTCTCCTACCTACCATCCATTCAGAGAAGATATCACGTTTACTACTTCTCGTTCCCAAAATACCAGGCCAAAATAGCTCCAAAAAATCTTAATTTATCTTCATTTAAAAACGACTGGCCCGTGATATTACCGCGCGTTCACCATGTCCTGGCCCGACACCGCCGCGAACACGTTCTCATTGCCGTTCAAACCTCGCCTAACACTACTCTACAACACTCGTAAGTTTGTCACGTATGACCGATATGACCACCAGGGTTTGACCTTAAACCTCACACTGCTCATATTTTGGAGTTGACGAAAAATGTGATTCCTGCTTTTTCCCCACATACGTCACCCCAAAATCGTTATTTTTCAGTGGTTTGTTGAAGCTTAAACTGCAACATATGGAAAGAAGGTATGTGAGATTCTCCGTATCATAGAAATTTGGAGGTAACTTGCTTGTGTTATTGTAAATCGAGGAGGAAATACTGGTTTTATTAACCGTTCTTCTCCCGCAATAGCTCTGTTCTGAAACTAAGGGACGTTCAATGATAATGTAACGTGTTTCAGATAATGCGACCTCTGGTTTCCAGTTTCTGTAACTAGGGCCATGGCGGCTGTATACCTTCAAACAAAAAATATTCTGATCGCGGCCAGATGCACCCTCTCTTGCTATGTTTTTGTCTGTAGGCTGTCAGTATTAACCGTGTAAATGGTTAACAAGCTGTGGCGGAAGACCGTTTAAACGTGTAGAAAGTCGCTAACGGTGTAACCGGGGACCCCCTTTTACCTCTCCTTTTATCCGGGCATTTTCTATCGGGCTATGCATTAAACAAGCCAAACAAATCTTTTAACAGAAAATAGGACATTAATGCACAAAATTTTTAATGCACCGTTTAAATACAGAAAGATGCGACGCCCCCAACCACGATCTGTCCATAATCCGACTATTCTTCTTCTCCCCAATGACAACACTAAACACGATACACTTGATTCTAGTTGTTGTCATGCATGCACACACTGATCGAGTGTTTTTGACTATGCCCGAGACCGCGAGTGCAAGAGTCACCAATGTCCGCCACAATAATTTTTACTTTTGCATAACCTGACCTAAATGGTGGTATTTTACGAGCATTATCGGCCATGGGTTAAACACTAGATCTGAAGGTTGAGTCGCATTTAGTGTAAAGAACATAACTGTTTATGTCAACATGAATTGTTATATCAATCCTAGTGCATGCAGAAAAATTATCAGCCTAATAATTATTAGCCGATTCGGCTACTGCGCAGGGCCGAAGTCGGCCCCACGGGTCGCTGACCTGGGGCAAGATGATTCTTACCGGGTGAAACTGAGGTTGGGGTCACTAGGCGATGGTGGTTTGTTTGCAAATTAGTAATTTTCATGTACTAAATTAAATCAAGAATATACGGCTTTTTGGAGGAAACTTTGTACAATCGTTAATCGTTATAATGTTATATGATTCTACTATCAAACTTTCAAATGGGGCAACAGTTTAAATACCATGGCCACGGGAAAAGAAAACAACTCAAAATAGCAAAGATATACGTGTCAAAAATTTGTGTGGTAAACAGATGCAGCTGTTGCGCCACTGGATGGGTCGATTGTTTTTCTGTCGGGCCGCTGAGGTCTGGAATGAGGTGAGATATCATGATTTTGTTAGGTTTCAGACAAGTCATAATTATTTATTATTAAGAAAGTGATCAATAAAATGTGACGTTGTGAACCGTTATTACATGTAAGAAGTTGTGCGTAAGTAACAAAAATAGCACGCAAAATAATTTACTGTCCTATTGAATACGGGCGGGATTTACCCAGGGATTTTCCTTTTTATTGAGCTCCAATTTGATTTTTGCGCACGAATCATCATGATGATGACCTGGGAGGTCAGTCTTCCGTTTAACGGTTAACCGGTCGTCGGACTTAACGTTTAAACGATTAGGGCAATTAACGGAAGACTGACCAGCCCTAGTTGCTGTTATTTCAAAAAATGTTCAATGTTGAGGCCCCTGCGTGTTAACGGAATTATAAACCGCATGTTAAGGTGCCGAATTTAAGTGTGGCAGAATTAAATTAATACCTGCTTAACTATCGCTACGCCGCGGCGATTCTCGTGTTCGACCTGAGCAGCATGCAGGTATGAGGTTAGGGTGTCCGGGGCATACACACGTCGAGCCGTCACTTTCACATTTGCGCTAATGCAGTAGTGGTGATACAAAATACCAACTTTTTAAAATCGCTTCTATTATGAGGCTATTATCCAATATGGTTCCAAAAACTTCATGATATAATCGGAGGAAAGGATGAAATCTATATAGATATTCGAAAAAAAAAATGACCAACAGTTCCAAATTTAAAACATTTTTGTTTTTGGATGTTTGAAGGCGGCACTCACCAGCGTAGTAGTACTACCTGCGAAACCCTACACTAGCTGTGCATGGTCCCCGTTTTTTTTTTTGTCCTTCACCGGCAGTTTTCTTTGGCAAATCGCACCCCGATAAAACCAAGAAGGTCACTTTTGTGTTTATAATGATTTAGTTACAACACTCCAACTATTTATGAGCGAAATTTGCAGCTTTCTAGCATAAGGCCAATGGAAGTTGCATTCTTAGTTTCCTGTGGAGATTTTTAAAAGGCGAACAAGGTCCCATTTCATTATCATTATTTACGGTCATTTCATTATTTACTGTTATTTAATATTACATCTAAAGGCATCTTGAATACAACGACTAACCTGTTTTGTTACATTAAAAAAAAGTTTACAAGTGCTTATTAACAAAACGGGTATTTGCAGGTTTATTCTTCAAACTTTTAAAAAGCAGTTCAAGCATTTTTTGTACCAAATTTTTATGACAATCGGGACAAAAATATCAGGAGAACATTCATTATTAATGGTATGCTGTGGACACCCCTCAAAGTTAACTGCTTAAAATGAAAAGGAATGGATGCTTTTGAATATTGAACAACTGAAAATTGTTGTATTATCAAGTTTTAAGAAAACATTTTTTCATAAATATGAAAATATTGCCAGAGCGGCAAATCTGACGCGCGCTCCAACAGGAAACCAAAGCATTCAAAATTTCCATGGGCTAAGGCGACGTATTTTTTAAATTTTATTAAAATTATGATTTCTATTTATGGCTTCCAGAACTGTACAAGGCATACCGTTAGGAAAGGCTCGGTCTCTAAGCTAATTTTGTTCTATTGGCCATTTTGAGTTCAGAGGTCGATATTCGGGGGCGATTTAACATTTTTGTCGCGCCCATATTGCCATACATTCCCACGCTTTCAATAGGAAGCTGCGCTGACCAATCGCACGAGAGTTTGCAGATGCCCATGAGAGTGACACGTGGTTGAGCCCCCGGGAACTAAGCATCGAATACAGTGATACTTCATGCCGAGTGGGTTGATACATGCTGGATGCGTAGGTCTCGTAGTTTACCAAACAGCGCTCAGGAAAGAATTCTCATTATATCACTATGTATGACCGTGGGAGGCATATTACATAATATTATTTGTTTAAAAGGTCTTATGACATAAAAATAGAGGTGAAATTCATGATATAAATTGAAGAATTTGCGTGCATTTCAGGTTGTACGGCAGAACAGACCCTGGCCTGGTGTATGCACGCACCTAGTACAAGGTAAGACACACAGATCAGTGCATGTATGCCGTGTCGGGCAGAGGGCAGGCGGTAGTAAGGTCCCGTTGCTGGACGTTGTTTGTTATCTCATTGTTTCAAAGGAGGGTTGGGTTGCAATGTTTTGGCGGCAAAGTAATAAAAAAAATTTTAGCGCGTGTTAAAGTGTTCTTCGATTGATAGTTTCTTAGATATTCAGTATATTATAAACCTTCTCCATTGCAATTAAATGTACTTTGTCCATATATTCTGGCCTAAGCTTGTTGATGCAAGACTAGTAACATCTGCTGCCATGGTATGAGGGAAGTCGGCTGGTAAAAATACATGTTTTTAGTTACACACATGCATGAACATGCAAATACTAGACTGATGCACACCCATGCATACTTCCAAATCCTGCACACCCATGCACACGTCGAAAACACTATTTCACCTTCCTGCTTACACAAACACATGCACCCATACCCCGGGACCCATGCAACACATACAAGCACATGCATGCACACACCCACCACACACACACACCTTACTACTACACACCACACACACACACCACTTAAAGCCTAACCCTTGACCTACCTTACTTTTGCATGGTGCCTTAACCAAGATCTCATCAGTCCTGTTTGCTATGATGAACTCTCATGTATGTAGGCCCTACTTCATGCTCTTAAACTTATTCAATGTCAACTTACAATATGTTAAACTAATTTTAAAAAAAAATTAAACCAAACAAATTGATTTCATTTGAAATCTTACATATCCAGGGTACAAACTCCTTGCCTCCTCCTTGTTTTGCATTCCTCACAGCTTTTCAAGAGCATGGAACAAATTTAATGACCTAAAATAAAAATTGTGGAAATCCCCAAGGTTGGTATTTGCATTGCGCAATGGCAGGGAAGAACCCGATATATTTATTGATAGTTAATTACAGGCTTGCATAGGCCGTTAGTTTGGTTATTATATAATGATATTAATGGTTATACAAAAATAGGAATTTTTGCAATAAGAAAAACATGCTGCAACTTTCATGAGGGTTCGTACCATGTATGTTAATTATCATTGGGGTTATTAGTAATTTCCCCATATAAAATGGAATAACCCATATACTAATGGATGTGAAACATGTAGTACTGTCAGTTTAGACAGTAGAACTACATTTTGTCAGTGTTTCTATGCTTTGAAGTACTTCTGAAGCAAAAAAAACCTTTCCAATATACACCACTTATAATCTAATCCATACTGTTGTGCTCTATTTCTCCTAATATGGTTAATTAATATGCAAATAACCCTACGCTTGAAGAACGTTCGGTAATTTTTTTGTCAGGAAAATCTTTTTAGCATCTAATGAAAACTAATATAACAAATTTCAGTTTCACTGCTTGATAGAATTAATATTAATGGGCATTTCAAAAAGCCATATTAAATGGTATTTTCTTAATAACTCACCGTAGGGTTGTAAGGTTGTGAATTTCCACCTGGGACCATCTGGCCGCAAGTGCCATTGGTGGGTGGTAATCAAAAATAGGCATATGGGCAAATCGAAAGCTGTAACTCCCAAACGGATTGGTCCACTCTCATTGAAACTTGGTATTTTACAGAACAAAGTAGAAGCTACACATAAAAAACTTTTCATCATACCCAGATCTAGGGCTGTGGGACATATTACCGGGTTAACGCCCGTTTACTTGTACACGGGACAGAAATTATCGAGCGGGTTTCCCGAAACGTCACTTTAAAAAAAATATAGGCCTAGTTAAAATTTTACATTTCGTTTACTACTCACGAGTCTCACGAACAGATATTACATCTGAATGAAAAACATCTATCCATTAATGTATACCCAGATTTGATGCAAACGTGATATTTCTCGCTTGATGAAAGTTGTTGCCGCTGTATTAACCGAAAATCGCAATACAACATTACCTAGGCTACAGCACATTGCACAGCATGAGTAGACTTAGGTGTGTTTTCTATTGGACCATTTACCGAGGAAAGGAAAAGAGATGGATAAGGGATAAATGGCTCATGAAACTGACTCCCCACTATTACCGGTAAATCAACCCGGCAAAATTTTTCCTTCCCCGAGGAAGGAAAATAGCGGTGTCACTTACCGTTAAACGCCAATAGAAACACACTCCGAGGAAACGGAAATTGATAAATACCGCGTGATTCGGATTGACGTAGGCCCTAGTGTGACGTGAGATGAGAGAGATTGATGGGATATGATCGGCGGTGCCTCTTGATCTTACGTACACGGCTTCTCGGCCGCTGTACAAACTACATGTACCTCGAAACCCTTCTAGACGTTCACGAAAATTAACCCATCTAACCTATAATTCGGCTCTGAATTTTGACTGTTAATGTCCAAAATTGACATCAAATTCCTACTATCGCAAACCCGTCATATTTTGTTGACACAAAGTCAACCCCACAAGCTTTGCGTTGAATTCTCAGTGTCGACCTTTTGCCGGCAAAGTTAGTGGAGTTGATCGAGAGCAGCCAGGTAGTAATTTACCGGTACGTAAACAGGGCCCAATAGAAACTGACGTATCCCCTTTTCCTTGCTACTTTCCCGTAAGGAGATTTCCCGGTAAAATGCAGGAGATTCAAATAGAAACACGCTGTATGATTGAACATGTACAAGCACGACAGACCTAGTACGTAACGGGCCCCTTTTTATGGTATTAATTTTGTTTGTTCCCTCACGGTTCAAATAAGGTGTTTTGATAAAATATCTGTATTATTTTAACCCCTCCAATTATCCCTTGAAAAGCTATTTTCTTTTTGATCCGGCTACATGTATATAGTAATTCTTGATGCCCTCCACACTCCTTGATGGAAAAGTCCATTCACCGTGTGGTTGTTTGTGGTTGTTTTAGGTCGGCTCGTTTAAGTGTAATAGCTGTACTACGGGCTTGTGTTACGTCAATCTCAGCCGATTTTGATAGCTACCGGAGTGTTCCACGATATGTAGTTTACGTTGTGAATGGCGTTTAGGATTGAAATAAAAGTTTAAATAAAAGTAACGAGTGTAGTAAAATATAAGAGTTCTTCTTATGAATACATAGAACAGGTGTGGTTTTCATCGCTGTTAACTTAAAAAACATGGAAATATTTGAAAGGTATGTGATTTCCGGGAGATTTTTTTATATTCTAATTGGGTGCCGATTTTGCCACACATGGAGGTCGGGGACCCGGGTACTCGCCCGAACAATCATAACGAGTACCCGGGAACGTCATTACCCGTTAGTTCACAGGCTACCCATTATGACGTGATTTTGAGTAATTTCATCCTCTTACGGCCCTTTTTACATTTTTACCAAATGACGAAAAATACGATTTTTGAGCACCTTAAAATGCCATAACTCCACAACGGCTTACCCATTCGAAATAATGTTGGCGAGGGCAATTTGTTTCTTGGACAAGATCTTTCATTTTTAAAAAATAAAAAAGCAGTGAAAAAAAAAACAACTTCTAAAAATCACCTGGACACCCTAATGAGGTAGTCAGTAAACAATGCCATGACATAAATAATATTTACGATTATCATTATTTTCTTTAATAACACTTTAACTTCAACAACTGGTTACCCCAACCCCGGCTGGCGGCCCCCGGTATGTAGGCCGGATCACAAATTTTATGCGAAATACCATTGCCAAAATTGACTGGTAAATCTTGCATATTGCATCGCAAAGAGCCTGTCCTGATGTGACGCGGCGCCGGTCAAGTAGTACCAATTATGCTGAGGCTGCAAGTTGACCCACAAAATCCTATTTTCCAAATAAATTCCTATAAAATACACCAATCAAAGAAAGAGGGGCATTTTACTCGCGCAAAAACAGCAACTTGGTCGGATTTGAAGCAAACTCGTACAACTCACTACACAAAAATGTAATGTAGCTCGGCGCAATTTGTTCGCGAATGTCAACCGAATAAAGCAATGTTGATGCATTGAAAGTAGAGGCTATCGATAAAATGACGTTATTATTGGTCACCTCGTTTGTTTTCACCAATGAAGAAGCTTTAAAAGTTTCTAGGGAAATCCTGATATTCAACTTTGGGAATTTCTATCAATCCGTCTGCGTCACGTAAGGAGGCGAACAGCGCCACTACATAACTTATATTGCTTAATTTAGTCTACGAAATCGGATGTGGCCGTATATTTACAACAACATAAACTGGTGGAGATCAATAGGTTACACAAATCAAGAAGTTCTAACCATGTACAAGAAATATGTGCACCATATCACAGGGAATGATTTATAACTCTAACCCTGCGGCAGCTGACTCCTGTCAAGCTATTACTCATATTTGAGGAAAAATCAGCATTTTTCTTCGGCTCCTCAGGCTCAGGGCCTCGGCTCCTATCCAGCAGCGCCACGCATGTTTACAAAATGGATCTAATGTCAAACGCATTGACGTATTGACTGTGTCTGTCTGCTGATCCCCGTTTGCAATTTTCACGTTTGTACATCACGCTCTGTTTGGAACATACGTGATTGCGAATATTACAGGGACAGCATGAAACGGCACCCACAACCCGACTGTGTAAACAATGTCATCACTGGTTTAGCATCGCAGATTCTCATTTTGGTACAAGACACGGTGAATTTTATCAGTAACTGATTTTTTTGGCGACCTCATATACTGCTTGCATAATCCCTGTTTTTAGACCCGGGGGCTACACCCTGGTATGCGGTAACGAAATCTACTCAACTTCAAGAAAAGGTTGTTCCAAAATTTCAGTGATTCTGAACCTGGGCTTGATGGTTATTAGTGAATGTTCATATCATGCTGTCCTAACTGATGTGTTTAATTTCTATCCGTTTATTGGACAGAAAATACCAAATGGGGAATTTCTTTCTAGAGTAGATTGAATATTCACGCACGATTTGGCAGCACTTACTAAATGCCCAACAGTTAATAGATATGAAAATCTCTACTTTTTTGTGGGCAAGTTTTGGGGGACGAGGCTGTGAATCCGAAATGCCTCTGAAATGAAATATATGTTGTCATAGCAAATTGTCATCGATATGTCCATCTGCTCTCTACAATGTATGTACCCCCAGACTCCTGACCTATTCTAGATGAACATTGCCACCACAGGACCTTAGTAACTAGCTCACTTTACAGATAGGTTTTTGGCCAAATGTGCAAAGTCATACTTTGATCTTTCAGACTTTTCCACTCTTATTCCCGCAAAACCCTTATACAACCTCTCTCTTTATCAAGTTTTCACGCTTTTATTCCCCTTGAATACTGCCAAGTCCTCTCTTAATTCAGCCAGTGGGATCTGCTAGTTTTAAACATGCATTATTTTTTGTGGGCCGCCCGCATAGGCTGGCGGGACACTTTGCCAATCCGTTTAGCATGTATGTGGTGTGTGTTACTAAAATGTAAGTTTTATGTGTTTGCCGGCCACAAAGGCAGGAAGGACACATAGGGATCACTTGTCCAATGTGGTCTGTAGTGAAACAAAAGGGTTAACATTTGCCTGTAATATTCTGCATATCAATGGATTTAAACCAAACTTGAGTTCATAGGTTGAAACTTTGGGATTCCCTCATTTTGATGAGATCAAGGTCAGATTCCAAGGTCCATCAAAGGTCATGTGGAGGTCAAGTTGTAAGATAGGATGAAATGTAAAATTGACTTCAATTGAAAAGCTTAAGTTCAATTGGAACCAAACTTGCGTGTAGGTTCAAACATGGTATTCCTCATTTGTTGATGAGTCAAAGGTCCATACCAAGGTCAACGGTCATATGATTTGTAAATAGGCTGATGAATAGTGTAAATTAACTTCAATTGATAAAGTTTAAGTTCAATGGAACCAAAACTTGTTATGGAGATACATGCAAGCCCTCATTTATTTATGCGGGTCCAAGGTCACTATATCAAGTCAAAGGTCATTTCAAAGGTCATATAAGGAGGCCTATCATTCACAAAACACGACTGGGCAGGCAAACAGCGAGTCCAAGGACCATGATGTATTTTTATTGTAGCAGGCTTGTGTTCTTTAAAATAGTGGGTGTGAAAAAAAGGGGGGCCGAGGAACCGCAAATTTTATAGTTTTCTGTAATTAGGAAATTAAAAGCGGGTTGTTTGCAAAGTTCATGTTTTCTTTGTTCTCTTCTTGATTCAACACCAGGTAAACAGAGGTGAGTGAGGAGAGCTTACTAGGCAACCGGAAGAAGTCTTTGATATTAGAGAACCGGAGAGGGTAGGTTCTGATTTGAATCAAATTAGGGCTTATATAAAAGATTATTTTTGGGGGGGGGGGAATTTGATGATTTTTTCATAAAAGGTCCAATATTTAGAAAAATTTGACAAGAAAGTCCACTATAACATGTAGGGGATAAAAATATTCAAAAAGTGCAAGAATTTCCTTTTAGGTGAAACATGGGGTGGGGTAAAGTTTAGGAACTATAGTAATATCAATTGTCATGCTAGTTTGCTTTACACATGCATACTACCTGACAAAAATATTGTGCACTTTGGACATGTTTTTCTGCATTTTTTAGCCAAAAAAACCCTTTGTGATTTTGAACATTTTTTATTCTTATAATTGAACCAAAAAAGTGAAAAATTTATTACTTTTCTAATCCGAGTTTTACTTCCAATGGTGAAGCATCACAATTGAAAAAAAAAATTCTACGTGACGATTAGGTAATTAATTGCATTTCAATTCATTTTAGGTGAAAAATTGGGTGGTAAATTTTAGGAAATGTGGAGAGTTGTGAAACACGGGAAAGGATTCTTTTGAAGATGAAAAAAGGGACTTGAATAAAAGCATTTTTTCTGAGCAAAAATAAGATAGGAATTTTTGAGAAGTTGATGGGGAAATTTATGGTTTGACAAAAAAATATTCAACAAAAAAATATAAATGATTTTGGTTGTAATTTGAGTATTGGGAATAACAGTAAAATCTAAGAAAAATCTGTACAATGGAAAGTGTTAAAAATCGGGGGAAAAATTTGTGCATGGTTAAAAATGATAAGTGTTCACATTTGTTAAAAAAGGTTAGTTTCCCTATCTATGGACTTATAGTAGTTTGGTACAATTTGCAATGCAAACAGTTCTTCAAGTCGTCCTAAGTAAAAAATTACAAAATGTCCGATTTTGTCAAAAACTGGATGTCAAATTATTTCAGGGCATCACAATAAATCACAGGGCAGAATTCAATGAGAAGAATCTGAGAATCGATACGTGCAATATTCTCCTTTACAAAATTGCAAGAATCCCAAGTAGATTCGCACAAACCCTGCAAAGTTGCTGCAGAAAATATATAGAGGCGAATCTAAGATTCTCGTAAGTCTTGATTGCGAGAATCTAAATGGATTCTCATACTTTTCCATGATTTTCTAACCCTGCAATAAGAAAATTTGTACTGAATCTGTTTGAAAGTTCAATACAATACAATATGTAACTTTGCGACCTTTGGCTAGTAACCTCCCATAGGCCCAATACAGTCTGGCCATAATTTGCATTCTAATTAAAGGCACTATCAGTGATTTGCTAAATCAGAAAATTTAAAAAATCATCAAAAATCAGATTTTTGCATTTCTGTAGCAAGTATAGGTATCCTAACATACCCTACAAGTTCTAAGACTGAAAGCAACCTAATAAGGGCAAAATAATATACATTTTAGT
Organism: Ophioderma brevispina; assembly: GCA_023653785.1. NCBI lineage: Eukaryota > Metazoa > Echinodermata > Ophiuroidea > Amphilepidida > Ophiodermatidae > Ophioderma > Ophioderma brevispina. The sequence goes on from JAMKCH010008208.1 coordinate 13,574, forward strand.
CATTACTGTCCGTACGGACTCTTACTACAACACGTAATTGAATGGAGATTCGTATCTTTGAGCACTGCTGTTTCCTTCCTTTTCTGTTAAGATTCAGTTACAAAAAATAACTTTTGAGAATTCTACAGTCTTGTCCTTCAATTATAAGCTATTTATGCAAATTTCAAATACTTTGAATCTTTTGAGTGAATCATTGATAGTGTCTTTAAATAACAAAATGTCCTAGACAGTGTATCAAATGTGTATAATGTTATAATTATGTACAACTAGATGAGCGATTTGACACCATTTATAAAACAATCCAATAGATTTTAAATTTTACCCTATTGTGACCTTGAAGACATTCTACCTTATAATTATCAAACTACAAAATCCAGCCACCCAGACAAATTTAAATCCGGATTGAAAACTTTGGATTTACTACTACTACCAGTGGCGTAACCAGTGGGGGGGGGGAGGCAGGGGGCAAGCTGTCCCCCCCCCCTTTCCCCGGACACCAAAAAATTGGGAAGGGGAGCCAAAAAATGGGAAGGGAAAAAAGGGAGAAGGAAGAGAAAAAGAGAAAGAAAAAGAGGGAAAGAGAAGAAGAAAGGGGGAAAAAAGAGAAAGAAAAAGAGGGAAAAAGAAAGAGGAAAGAAGAGGGAAAGAGAAAAGAAGAGAAAAAGAAAGAGGGAAGAGAGGTTGCCCCTGTTCCCCCTACCCCCACCCCACTCTTCAGAATTTTGAACCTACTGGGAAAAAATAAGGGTGTTCATTAGAGGGGAAAAGATTGGCGAATGAAAAACTCGGGAATTTAAGAGAACAAGAAAAAAGAAGGAAAGAGAAGAAAGAAAGGGGGAAAAAACGAGAAGAAAAAAGAAAAAGAGGGGGAGGGAAAAAGAAGAAAGAGGAAAGAAACGACCGGAAAGAGGAATGACACGGAGAAAAAGAAGAGAGAGGGAAGAGAGGTTGCCCCTGTTCCCCCTAACCCCACCCACTCTTTCCAGAATTTCTGAACCTACTGGTGAAAAAAATAAGGGTCTAAGGGAAAAATTGGCGAATGAAAATCGGGAAACTTCTTGAGTCTTGCCCCCCTGGAGGCTCAGGTCTGGTTACGCCCCTGACAACTACTACGGCCAACTCTCACAAGGGAGAACATTATTGTTAATTCCTAATTCCTGATGAACCATCCATTTTAATCTCCTTACTAAACCTATTTATTGTGATTTCTGCAGGTCTTATGGCAGCGTGTACAAATCTATGCATAAAGAGTCTGGTCAGGTGTTGGCCATCAAACAGGTCCCAGTCGATACTGATCTACAGGAGATCATCAAGGAGATCTCTATCATGCAGCAATGTGACAGCACCTATGTAGTGAAGTATTATGGCAGCTACTTCAAAAACACAGACTTATGGGTAGGTGTTTATTATAAAATGTGATAGAACCCACGTTGTGAGGTATTGAAATGGCAGTGTACAAATCAGTGCATAAAGAGTACGGTCAAGCATTGGGAATCAAGTCCCAGTGGATACCGAAGCAGGTACAGAAGATCATCAAAGGAGATCATTGCCTATATAGTGAAGTATTATAGCAGCTACTTCAAAAACACAGATTTATGGGTAGGTGTTTGTTAAATGTGATAGCAACTGTGTTTCGAAGTATTGAAATGACAATTGCTACCAACACATAAGATTTATGGGTAGGTTTTAAATGTGAGAGAAATTTTATGGTAACATTTTATGGCCACTTCTTGAAATAGAGTGTGAGTAAAAACCATAACCCAGATTGCACCCAGCATTTTGCATCTTTACACAAGTTTTATCTCAACCTAATATCATTTGCAAGCTTAGTTTATTATCTTTGAGATACTGCAAAGATCATTCCCATCAGTCAAGTATAGGCCAATATCAAATAGTCAGTTTGTGCTCTATCCACGGAGTCACGTTTAAATACACGGCGTTCATTGAAGCAAGTCGGATGTCCAGAAGGAAACCGGGCTTTTTCGTGAGTGCAGAATAAAATTGACGGCCTTTAACTGCATAAAATGGGGGTCATAGCTTGCCAAATATGGCCTTAGTCTGCCTTTCTCTTATCCTAAAAAGAAACTGTTTCAAATAATTCTTGCCATTATCGCTGCCCTTTACGCAATTAACCCTAACACGTCTGACAGGCAATTAGTAGTAATCAAGAAATTTTTATTGCTGATTTTAGCTGATTGGACCACGGGAGATAAAAAGGGTTTGACACTGATGCTAATTGCTTGTGTGACATGTTCCTCTCAGGAGACCCACTGGCTAAAAGCCGGTGGGCCGCATTCCCCTCAGGAGATTGCCGAAAAGAACTGTGCTAATTGCTGGTGAGATGTGCTTGGCTTTTGGAGGGAAGAGCCACCATTTGAACCCCATTAATGATCGTTCACTATTCCCCAAGTAACTTGGGTCTTTCCCAAACCCCCCCCCCAAGGGGGGGGGGGGGGGGGGGGAAAAAAAAACAGTGTACGTTGGACCTTCCAAATGGTAGAGGTGCAACAAGGTCAATTTGGCAAACCTGGAAGTACCGCTGTGAAAAAACGCTGCTGCTGAATGCCGATGGCCTGCTTTCCCCTCAAGAGATGGCCAAAAACCACTGATGCAATTGCTGGTGTGACCTGTTCCACTCAGGAGACCCATGCTGCTAATGCCGGTTAGACTTTAACGTTTTCTGCAAAATTGTTTATCTGCTAGAGGATACATGTCCACCAGCAACATAACAGTATTGCATTCTGCTAACTTACGGTCGTACGTCTAGAGCTAAAGAATGTTTGCTTGGTATGCCGGTAGTTACGTGTTGGCGGGTGGTTGGAAATGTGAAGTGTTAGGGTTAAGGTGCTTTATATTCATGACCTTACCCCGTCATCATTTGGGCACTGATTTGGTCACTGACCGCCGTTATTTAATATGACTCTGTTGATAGAGACGCAAAGTGGAACCACATAATTAGAGAAATGTAGCGGCCTTCCTCTACGTAACCAATTGAAATAACATGCAGAAATTAATAACATTGAAGCTTTCAATTGATTTAGCACATAACCATGATATATACATACATACGTACAATTTCTTATAAAGCGCAATAGCCAGAAAACAAATGTTCAGTATCAAGGCGCTATACGGACAAAAAAGGAATTAGTTATAAACAAAAGCAAAATACAAACAAGTCACAAAACAGATGACCTTTTTGTATCAGTATTACCTTCTGATACCAAAAGTTCGACCACTTCCGGTAAAATTAGGGTTCTGGGGACGAGGCTATTAGCGATCGGGCCATGGACCTTAATTTCCTAGTAAACCGTACATATAAGCGGACTCATATTTTATCGTCTAGCCTCATATGAAAAGAATCAGCCAACTATATTTTGTAGTGACATGAGAAAAATTACACATTTTCTATGATACCAAATCTTTTGGTGGAGAGTAAGTGGTGGGGTCGGCGGCTAAGGAATCAGGTAGTGACCCTTTTTAAGAAAAGATTACTAACTGATGCCATTGAAAATTGTCTATATTTTTTAATTGAACAAATAAGTGTTGTATTATATTTGGACACAGGGCGGGATAATTTAATCACACTTTGGACTTACATGCATGAAGGTAATTGCAAAACATATGGTAACCTCAATCAGTGAAAACCAAACAGTTATGCATTAGTAATTGTTTTAGTGTACATGCGGTAGAAGAGTAGTTTCCATGTTAGTGACTGTAAGTTACCGTTATCAAAACTAAATACGTATAATGTAGTAAACTAAAAATTTAACAATCCCAAGAATAATGCTGTTTTGAGTTGAATTCCCAACTTTTGTTTTAAGTATGAAAGCCCTCAAGATATTAGCAATGCAAATAAGGAGTCATTGACAAATTCTTTAAGATTTATTTTTCATCAATTCTGTGGTGACCATGGGCAGACTACATGGTTTCACTTGGAAATTTCTTTCAGTGACCACCCTGCTACCGTGCTCAAAGGTAGTTGATCTGATTGACAACCTGCTTTCTTACTTAACCCATCAAATTGAGATTTGTATCAGAAGAAAGTTATGTTCTCTTAGGACCCTAAAAAAATAAGTTTGTGTGTGTTAGCTGTAACGGGAGAGGAAATAGAGGGTCGGTCAGATTTTATCAGACAAACTAAGCATTCACATTTTTTGTTCTAAAATGATACATCATGCTAGACATAGCAAAGATAAGTTAGTTTTGTTGTCTAATTGTTTTGAGTTTTTTGCTTTGTGTTGGTAAAAGTTTGTTGTGTTTTGTAAAATGAAAATCACAGGTCGGTCTCTAGTAAGTTGTAAAACCAAAGTTTTAAATCCGTTTTGTCCCCGTCAGCGGGGGTGGCCGGATACACTCACACGCAGCAATACTGCTGGCCAACTCCTTTGAAAAATGTTGCATTTGCATGAAAATTAAAAAGGTTACTGGTGCTTCCAAATTAATGCTTCCTGTAAAGTATACTAACTAAGCAGTCAGAAACTGCTATCGCTTTTTGTTTCTTTAATTTGATCTATTTTTATGATAATTTGAAGTGAGGGAACTGGAACCGTGTGAGTAGCCCCAAATTTGCAGTTGGAAAATCTCGATCCCAGTGTATAGTGCACAACACCAAAGATATTAATTTGGGTTGTATAGAAGCTTTGTTACATCTAAGCAAAACAATCCCAAGATTTAATTAAACCCAGTTATAATATCATTAAGGATACTGTTAGGTTTCAGATGGGTTTTGGAAAGTCCGTTCAGTCACGCAAACACATTAAAAAGTTGGTATTAACAGGGATATTCTCATTCCAAGTTCAATCTATCTTTTAATCTAATGGTCCATATCAAAAAAACCAAGATAAAATTGTTCCACTGATCTTTAGTTAGATAAAATAGCACAGACATATCATCCCTAATCTTTGGGCATGAACGATTAAAAGAAGTTACTTTTCCCTCTTTGAACAAAGAAATTAACATTCATCAAGAGGATATTAACTTTGCATATCCATTTTATGAAAAATTTAACAAAATTACAATAGTTGTCTCCAGCCCTTAATTTTGATTTTTTTGGGCACTTTTGCATGTACATTCAAATGGGAAAAAATTCAAGTTAGAAATTCTTAGTTTTTTCTTCAGATTCAGATTCTGCACAAAATTCCTGGCCAACAAAAGTATAAATGCTCATTTTGACATTAAATTAACACTGTCGTCAAGTCATTGTTAAAATCTTGAATTTGCTCATTTTTATCGGCACTGAGTTAGTGCATATTTGATTTAACTCCTTACCTGGGATGTCTCAAATGATTTGTCACATTTGATTATTTTTTGATATGATTTAGTGTTTGTGGCAAAATAAACCCAAAAAGTACATTCAAGCAATGCAGCATTGCTGTAAAGAACATGTAGAAATTCCGTCGCACTTCCCGTCATCCCCAATTTGAGAGGCACAGTTTTTTTTGGAATTTCAGTTGTTATCTATTGATTATAATGTTTACTAATTGTTTTATGTGTTTAAAGATTAATTTTAACACCATTTGTACTATTAGAAAGAGGATTTCATGCTACACTTAATTGCCTGTCATTTCAATAGATAATGATATTGAAACTAACTTGTACACAGATCGGTACAATAATGTTCATATGAGTATCAATTACACTTTCCCCCCCCTGCCTTACTTTAGGGGATGGTCACTTTTAATCAGCATAGGTCATACTTTCGTTGGCAATTTTAATCTGTACATGGATTTAAACAGCAATTGTGTGCAATATCCAGTGGCTCGCTGTACAAAGTAAAAAAATTTTATTTTCTGTTTAACACTTAACTATTTAATTTCTAGTGTAATATTACAAATAAAATTCAGAAAGATAGCGTTCAACTCGAGACAAATTAGCAGTTGTTACAATCACCACTTTAGCCTCCTTTTCGCTATATGTTATCAGCCGATGCGGCGTGCCGGCCTTTTTTGATACATAGGCTAACTTTAATTCAAATGAACATACCAAAACCGAATTCAAAGACCGGACCTGATGTCGAACTGCGACCTACCGCTTATAGGCGAGATCTTTGCCTCTAAGCAAATCGCTCCTTACATACTGATCATCGTTTCAAAACATAACAATGTGTTTAAATCAATGAATGGACGAACGGTATACCAAATCCTACACACGTAATCATGATGAATGCCAACGATCCACCATAGAGACTAACCAGAGCGTGTGATCTTTTTCACATTTTTAGCCACACCTGTAATTTGAAATCTTCTATAAAATAATTTTTAAACAGAAGTTGACAAATTTTTAAAATAGAATTTTACCGTTGATTAGCGATGTCTTGACAATGTGAAAATAGCAATCGGTTGATAAAGATCATTCACGTATAACCATGGGTTGTTTACAAACAGCTGTTTCAGAACTGTAGAGTTATACCCAATTTATCTGGGCGTGTTTATAGATTGGGCCCACCACCACCACCACACCCACCACACCTCCCCCACCACCACCACCACCTTACCACCACCACCACCACCACCACCACCCCCCCCCTCCTCCTCCTCCCCTCCTCCTCCTCCTCCTCTCCTACTCCTACCTTCCTGCTCCTCCTACTCCTACTCCTCCTCTCCTACTCCTCCTCCTCCACTCCTCCCCTCCGCCCCCCTACTCCTCCTCCTCCAGACTCCTCCCCCCTCCTCCTACGACGACTCCTCCTCCTACTCCTACTCCTCCTCCTCCGACGACGATCCATCTACCCTCCGACGACTCTTCCTCCTCCGGACGACGACATCCCTCCTCCGACTCCTCCTCCTCCGACTACTCCTCCTCCGCTACTCTCCTCCTCCGACTACGCCTCCTCCTCCGACGACTCCTCCTGCTCCTCCGACTCCTCCTCCGACTCCTCCGACTCCTCCGACTCCTCCGACTCCTCCGACTCCTCCGACTCCTCCGACTCCTCCGACTCCTCCGACTCCTCCGACTCCTCCGACTCCTCCGACTCCTCCGACTCCTCCGACTCCTCCGACTCCTCCGACTCCTCCGAACGACTCCGACTCCTCCTCTCCGACGACTCCGACTCCTCCTCCGACTCCTCCTCCGACTCCTCCTCCCACCTACTCCTCCGACGACGACTCCGCCGACACGACTCCGACGACGACTCCTCCTCCGACGTACTCGACGACTCTCCTCCTCCGACTACTCCTCCTCCTCCGACTCCTCCCCAGTCCTTTTCCTGTCTATATAGACGACTTTGAGTCCAAATGGCTACAGTACATTTTTATGACCACTCCCTAAGTTGCCCGCTTATTCATTTTCCATCAAAGACGTATACGTATTGGCTTTCCTTCATTGCTCCTCTCCTCCACCACCTCCACCTCCTCCTCCTCCTCCCTCCTCAGAGCCTTCTTCCTGTCTATATATAACGACCTTGAGCTCCAATATGCTACGAGTACATGTTTATTGACCACTCCCTAAGTTGACCGCTGATTTCAGTTTCCATGCATTGACCGTATGAACACAATATGTTTTTTATGTCACCTGTGAAATGTATAAGTGTAATAGCTGTCATAAATGAGAAGTTAGAGGGAAAAATGTGAATTAGATGATTATTTTTTACTTACAGACACCATCTTAGCCAAAATGTGTTGACGAACACGGACTGCTCTTTTTGCCCCGATATTTGCGTATGTCTCTTAAAGAGATATATAGGGAAACATCTGTCCAAACTTGGGTTTGGGAGGCTTGGAGCATCTCATCCATGCACCCCTCACCTATCCCCACCAATCAATGTTGGGTCTTGTAGGGTGGCACAGAACAAAATTTCAGGCCTTCAACATGTCGGGGGGGGGAGGGGGAATTTTGAATAGGCCTATAAAGTGTTCCAACACTTTGGCGAAGCTGTAGTCTTGCATTTTTGGCAGCTATATGATGGCTGGCTATCATTTTCCCAAGTTCCCCAGGATCAAATAAATAGGGGATCGGACACTCGATCAAGAAGTGGAGGCATACTGCATGAAATGTGTTTGATTAGGATCGCCGGGCGTACGTGGCGCTGTAGGCTTCGTCATTCCCGGTCTACGTCAGTACTTCATCAATAATTAGCTGACTATCAAAATTGGTGGCGCTTATTTACTATGTGCGTATCGTCTATGGGCATTTTTAACAGTGTCACCGCTGAGCCGAGGTCCCCTTCACCTATTCCTGTCAACATGACTATATCCAAAACATTTCAACAATACAAATGAACAGGAAGCATTGTTAATTCTATCACAAAGTTGGTGGACAAAATCTGCAATATTAAACTTAATTTGGCAACTTTCTTATTAAAGGTGCTTGTTCGGATAGTCTATTGTGTTTCTTACTTGATATGATGAGAGAGCCTGGTACTTGCACATACTCCCCCACAAGTACTGTGGAAACAAACTTGCGGTTTTGATGGTTTAGACGCAATAATGCATATGCAAAGCCCTATTCAATACGGTGCTAATATTGATGGTTAAACCACTAAAAATGGTGTTTTTTTTGTTTATATCTGGGAATTAAATGGATTGAGGGCTCAAAATTCAGGACGACAATGAGGAAAAATACGGCCTTCATCTGATATCAAAATCGGTACTACTTCCGGGTAATCAGGGGGGTCCAAAGACGATCGAACACGCACCTTTAACTTTCTTATTAATCATTTGGTGTATGACTGTTTTTCCACTCAGATTGTTATGGAGTACTGCGGTGCTGGGTCGGTATCAGACTCATGAGAAGAAGAAATTAAAACTGTAAGTAGCGATTAAAGCCACATACAGAAAAATTATCAAAATCAAGGAGACTATGCATTATGGGCTAGTAAAACTATGTTAAAGGAAACTATCGAGTGGATTGCTAAATCAGAAAAATCGAAAAAAATCATCAAATATCAGATTTTTTGAATGTCTGTAAAAAGTATAGGTATCCTAACATACCCTGCAAATGATTCGACCAAAAGACAACTAACAAGGAAAAATCGGATGGTTTAGTCATTGTGTTACGTCGGACAGTTAATACTACACGTAATTGAAGGAGATTCGCATCTTTGAAACCCGTTTTTCTTCGTTTCCGGTCAATTCTTAAGTTGGAAGGTAACAATGTAGAATCTACAGGCCTCTTTTCACTTTAAGTATTCCTGCAAATTTTAAATATTTTGGACTCTTCTTCGGTTTAAATCAATTATCGTGTCTTTCTAAGTGTTCCTTTGTAAAATTGTACATAATTTATATCTATAGTATGGTTAAATGCCACTTTAGTATGAATTATGGGCACAGCAGTTAAAATCGCCTGACAATCTCCATCTAGCTTGAGTTTCAGTGAATATTATTGTTAGAATAATAATAAAAACAGTTCAAATTAATAATCCCCCCGACAAAGGTGCATTTTTCTGAGAAAAGTTAGGCTCTTTAACCTGTTAAAAAAATGTAAAATGTACATTTTTTTTTTTTTTTTTTTTTTTAAAAAAAAAAAATCACACAAGTTACACCTTCTCCCTGAAAGACATCATTTATTACATTGATGAATTAAAATGACACTTCGTGCCATTGGGGATTTTACAATAGAGAAATCCCGGGAGAGAGTACCAACATGTTAGTACCAACAACAGGGAATACCACAGACACTTGAGTTTGGTACCATGGAGAGCTATCGTCATATTCTTTCCAGTGCTACCAAATGAGTACCAAATGCCTAGAATTGTCAGAATGACGTTATAAAGTTCACGTCAGCAAAACTCTCAATTTCCCTAGTCATAGTGTAGATTGTTCCCCTATTTCCATAGTACACAGTGTAGAAGTTCCCCTGTATTGTACCTTTTATCCCCAATTTCTTATTTAGTTGAAACATTTTTTATTTTGATTATTTACTTTTTTAATGGGGGTTCAGCAATGTGTACAAAACACCAAATTTAGCCAAGAAATCGGGTAACAAATCAGAACAATCTCTTCAAAAGACATATTAAGGAAAAAATGTCTTTGATTCCCTTACAACACAGTTAACAGAAGCCGAAATCGCAACAATCCTTCACTCACCCTAAAGGTTTAGAATGACCTTCACTTCAGGTAAGATTCACAGAGACCTTTAAGAGGCATATATACTCAACAATGCTTTCAGGCCACGCCAAATAGCGGACTTTGGTGTTGCGGGGCCAGCTCACAGTACGTATCACATCTATGTATTTGTCATCAAGACTTGATGTAAGGCATTGTGCACGGCATGTCCACATAATGTAAGGATTGTGCAAGGCCTCCGAATCCACTTACACACTTCGCTCAGATTCAGCCATTCCTTTGATATTCTCAATCCAAAAAAAGAAAGCTGGGATCGTGCCTTTTCATGCTGGGCCTCGCCTTTAGAATGAGTTACCTACCAACATCAATGTCATATAGTTATCGGGCCTTTAAAATTCTTTTAAGTCACATCTTTTTCTTAGCTTTGGTGTCTCTAGCCTTTTCTTTTCCTTTCTGTCAGTGCCTTGCTTACTTTGTAAAAGGCACTCTATAAGTCTCGTTGTTATATTATTATTATGTTAGTAGCCGATGATGCAGAGTAAGCCATTATACTCAATGATTTTGGCCTTTGTTTTTATTCACATTCCGCTGCCACAGCAGCCCATCGACATAATTTTGATAAATGAAGATTGGATAATTGCGAACTGGGCATTGGACAAAATGGGATCCTTGGATGCGTAGCAAAGAAACGCAAGATAATAGTACATAACTACTTAAAACAATTACTGCTCATTCACCACAAGAAGTTTGGTAGGGAAAACACACTTTGAAAGTTGATAATGTTAAATGGAAATTATGCTAATAAGAATTGATTATTCCATGCATTCATTTAAAGGAAAACTGGATAACGCTGATTTTCTACTTCAGAAACCGTGTCCAGTGGACAAGGCAGGGACTTGCGATATTAGACTATAAATCAGCCCGCATTGGTCAAAACGTGTTTTATTGTGGGGTCCTGGGAGATGCAAATCTCAAAATTGCCTCGTTGACACAAGTGATAATATGGGGGAGCTGTTGGGGAATATCACAATCTTAAGTGCTGATAGGCATGTGCCGCTTGTAAGCCATGTCTGGAGCAGCCTTCCAGGTGAAGCAAAACAAACGATGACATTGCCCTGAAGGCAGCTTTTGCAGTGATTAAGCGCTATTTAAAAACGGTGTTGTTATATTATTGGATTGCATGCATGCATAAATAATAATTCCATAATTTATGTTGTCAGGAACAATGGCCAAGAGGAACACTGTTATTAGGTACCCATTTTGGATGGCTCCAGAAGTTATCCAGGAAATAGGTTATGACTGCAAAGCAGACATCTGGTCACTAGGTATCACAGCTTTGGAAATGGCTGAGGGGAAACCACCGTATGCCGACATCCATCCAATGAGGGTAGGTTGAGTGTAGTATAAGAAATTTGTAAATAGCAGTTCTGCCACCCCACAGAAAAATGCAGTATTTTCACATATGGATTTGTAAGATCAAAGACAAAATTTTAATTGCGCATGATTTTCATCACAGACTAGTTACTTCAAAATGTAAATCAATTGGATCTCAACTAATATCAAAGTATTGCAGCTCAGAAAATTACATTCTTTCACATAATCCACTGCACAGCTGAAAGAATCATTAAAGGGACAGGAGGAGGAGGGGATTTTTTTAGGATACAAATTTCTCTCAATTTGCACTTGATCGGTTGTAGAACACCTACCTAGAAGGTTTGAAGCTTTATTGGACAAACAAGTAAAAAAAAGAAAACCAGAAACTATGTTTTGAACTTGCCTGCTATCATAATCGTCCCAATAGAAAAGCATGCTTTTGTACGACAGAAAATTCTAAATCATCTTAATTATCTTATTACATAATGATGGTGTATTCGGTTTAGTCATACGGCGGTCCGGTAAGTACGTAATCCTGTTTCTAAAATTGAAAAAAAAGTTGGCGTAAATTGGCGATTGCGTGTTCTCTTTTTGTGTTTGTGAGCACTGAAGTACCCGATAAAAATGTTCAATTTTCTTGTTAGGTTCTATAGGTTCAGACCCAATTACGATACATATTCAAAACAAAGTAACAGACCCTCTGATACAAAAACATCCATAGAACCCCTTTGTTTTCCGGAGATATTTGCGATTTGGTTTCATTTAGACACATTCTCTGTGAGCCACTGATAACATTATTCTCTTGCGCAGTACCAATTAAGATCATATCTTTCGCAGTCTGTGACACAGACCATACCGTGGGAAATACTTACCGGACTGCCGTAGTTTATTCACTTCATTGGTAAGCATTCCAAATATGAAAAAAAAAACGTGGTTAAAAAAAATTGGCAGTGCCACTGTCTGGAAATGTTCTTGGTGTCTCTTTAAGTCTATTTGCACGGGATGCCACCTTTTGATTTGTGTTATCGTATCAGTGAAAATGCATCCAGTTTTGCTTCGAAAACTTCAGCCACAATTTCAACGGCAGACGCCATTTTGGCTAGTGATGATCCAGCTCATCACTCACAGTCGCTGAATGCGCCGTTCACGTAATTCTTCTGTGTCGGGTTGCAAACTTTGGCATATGGGACGGTATGACCTTGCTGTAATCGAGGTGTGGTGGTTCGTTTTTATTAGTAACTCTTTCCGCACATCTGCGTAATGTGTACACATGGTGTAGTGGGCAAAACATTGCATGGGCAAATTGTTCAATGACGTGCCTCAACTACCTCATAAATATATATGAGGTATAGTAAAAAAAAAAAAAAAAAAAAATTATATTATTTTTTAAGCTTTTAATATGTGTAAACTCTCGCAATAAACGGTTCTGTGCAAAGGAGCATTTACATGGAATTGGGTGCTCAGTAAAATGCCAAGCTGGGGGAATTTTAATAAATTTCAGCGCGCTAAACAAATTGATTTCCGCGGGAAAATACCAGGCAAATGCATGATGCGCGCGCACTCAGTTGCCGCAGACGAACAGCGGTGTGGTGTAGTGGGCAAAACATTGCATGGGCAAATTGTTCAATGACGTGCCTCAACTACCTCATAAATATATATGAGGTATAGTAAAATGTATTGTTTTTCTTACCTTTACACATTTCACCTCACAGGCTATATTCATGATACCTACCAAGCCACCCCCAACCTTCCGAGATCCAGAGAAGTGGTCACAAGAGTTTATAGACTTTACCTCAAAGTGCCTTGTAAAAAACCCAGAAGATCGAGCCACAGCCACAGATCTCCTTAAGAGGGCCCGGTAATCCTCTTTGTTGCTCTTGTTTTGAAAATGTATTTCATGGCCTAAAGATGACTGCATATTGTTCCATTGAGAAAATTAGATTTGTCTCAGCAATTTTTTTTGCTATCTTAAACGGTACTCCAGAGAGAAAAAAACTAGGAGAAGTTCATAGTAGATATGGGTGTGTTGTCCAAACCAGAAAGTCTGACCATCAGAGGATTGGTTTTGTAGGAGAACCTGATGTTATGTTCATCATTATAGGTTGACTTGCCTTCCCGGCTTGCCTGTCACGGGCTAGTGACATCATCATTGTGTTTTGGCATGCTTTTTAAAACAACTGTATACTTCACACACATTGCTATGTATGTGTTAGTTCTACTGGCACCCATCAGATCAATATCTCGAACGGGTCTATAAAGTACAATACCAACATGATTTTCTCTCCGGAGTGCCTCTTTAATGAACTTTGAGATAAAGTATTCCAAATATTATATATATAGTCATAATAGATTTCTGTTCTGGTCAGCTAGTGGTTAAAAGTAGGGGTTTTGTTTTAAGATGGTGTACCCGGTCGACACTCTCCCCCCCCCCCCATTATTCCCACAAATTCAGATGTTGGTTATCGTACGAAAGTTTTCATAAAATTTTTCCTCATTACCCTGTGAAAATTTAAGACCCCAGAAAGGTTTCCTTTTGATGTTAATTTAAACGTCTCAAAATTGTTGACCACATTCCATTAACACAAGTCCCTATGGCCAATTTAGTGCACTTTTTTGTGGCACCAGCCTACACTGGCAGACCACTTAGCAATCCGTTGTGCGCGGGATGTGTGTATGTGTGTGATGGTGTGTTGTGTCCCTAAATTGTTAATTTTTTTAATTACCGCATATTGAAAAGTTGAAGTGCAATGGAACCAAACTTTCTGTTCATAGGTGCACCAAGGGATCTCTATGTTGATAAGGGCATGGGCCAAGGTCAAAGGTCAGTGAGGTAAAGTTGAAAAAAATAGGCTCAATCTAAAATTGACTGAATGAAAAGTGTGAAGTTCCCTTTGGAAACCAAACGTCTGACATAGGTGCACCATGGGACCCCTCATATTTATTAGTCAAAGGTCATGTGCAAAGTTAAAGGTCATGGAGCGGCCCACAGCTTATATTCCGTGAATATAGTGAGCGCGAAAGCCGCGAGAACTGCCAAATCTAGTTGCTTTCTGGTCCCAAATGGTTTGGGACTGATTTAACTCTGAAAAGTATTTGTATCAGGGGGTGTTGGTTATATTGCTCCCATGGGAGGGAGAAAACCATACAAAATTTGGACCATAATTGGGTCCCACTTACCTTTTAAAAAAATTGCCTGTATTTTAAAACTTGTACAACCCAAATGAACTTGCTCTAGGGCAGTTCAGTTAGACATCTGTAGGCCTGTTCCATTCTGCGCCAATCCTAAAAATATGTAAAGCTATTTACCAAGGTACTAAGTGTAGATGATTAGTCGTGATAGAGAGATTATCATGTAAGGAGGGTCGTGACCTTTGACTGGTACTGCGTGCAGAAAATGCTCTTGAATTTTTATTGCAGCGGGGATGGGAATAAAATGGACATAAATGAAGCCAAAGAAAAAAGCTAAAAATGCAATTCAGCAGATGTACGATTTCAACTTCTTTATTGATGAGGATTTGGAAGAAATAATTGATCACAACAGATGACAAAAACCAAGGGGAAGCAGTCACAAATATAGCCATAATAAAAATATGTGTTAGACCTGGAGGGCATTGTAACATACCAAAGTTTGGAGACAATTACAGCATATTCTTCCACCAATCAGCATGAACAGAAAATCTGAAAGTTGGTATATAAAACAAAAAATATTCTATGACTCTTGCATTCCCTTATTCAAAGCGCGCTCTTTGTTGGTTAGTTTACTGCCCATGATTCTGCAATAATGGGTCGCAGATTCGCCGTAATGCGTTTGCTGTTGCCAAAAGACATTTTTTTGGCGCTTTCACCACCCACTCTAGGCGCACACGCTAACATTACGCTGAAGAGAGAAGACCAGGACGACGCTGTGAAGACAATACCCAACTTGACGTTTTTTAATAAGAAATTGACAGATTTTTTTGGTTAGTTCATTTATTTGGGTAATAGAATAGAAATAAAGGTGCGAGTCAATGGTTATGCGAATAAGTGTCATCGCAGGTAAAAAACATTTGAATAATGGGTCTCGGCTTTGCATTCGCCCATTATTCATGTTTTTACTTGCCTCGGACACATTAATCTTGCATAAACATGAAACATCTACCTCTTTCTTAATTGACTGCTGATATCAGGTCATGGTTAAATTATTGACTTGGCCAAGTGCCCAGTGCCTGTTTGGTAATAGCATGGTTTGGACATAACCTTGGTGTATAATTTAAGCCGTATCCTCAAAGCAACAATTTGTATATTCTGGTAGGTAAATATCTGGCGGGTGGCGGCCAAGTCGCATTCATTATAGCAACTCACCAAAAAAGAAAAAAATAAAAAACTTAAAAAAAGCAAAAAATAAAAAAAATAACCAATTTGGGTGCTTTGATGTGGGTGGCATGGGTGTCCCATGACCCACATAGACCTCGTCCTCGTTCGTTATTAATACAAAACAATCAGAAATAACTAGTTGTGAGTTGACCTCTTCAGCTCTAACGGTTTTGGGAATAAGAAAGCTTCCGTGACAAACATATAAAAAAAATTAAGATTTTTCGTCAGATTTAACTTTTATGGGTTAAACCAATGGCGACATCTGAATGCGGATTCTGGCCAGCCCTCCACTCGAGTAAATATGCAACATCATGAAGACAGCAATAATGTGTGGTCAGATATGGAGCATGAGGTTAAGTAATGACGATGAATACAGGTTATAAATGAGCAATGCTATGGATACAGAAAGAAACATTGTTTGGACATTGATTTTTCAAAATACTTAGAATAAACAGATCTTTTGATTATTATACAAAAAAAGTTGCGGACCAATTTTGATCATTCTTTCAAGGTTTGGTGTTCTCTCACAAGGAATCTAGCAAAGAAAAACATATTGTCTAGTATTCTGCAAGGGAGTCTAAACTTTAGACCCAGGTTTAAACCAGGACTAGTCCTACTACATGAGTGGACCTTTTTCCTTCAAACATACTTCTTCTTTTAGCGGTTGCAAAAACAGTGGTTCTCAAATATGATCCAGCCCGAGATGGGTAGACGTATGGCCTGCTGTCCCGAAGTCCGGCCAGGTCCTTTGTGGTGATTGTCCTCAACAGGGGCAGACCAAGAGAGTTCCATTGTCTGTGTGATGTTCCAAAACCACAGGTAGTGTCCTGATCTGCTTCCAGGTAGCCCACTTGTGCAAGGAAAAACTTAGATCGGCCAATTCTGGTTCTCAATATGTTGAGGCATCGCCATTCAGCCCATTAGGAGTCAGCTCCAGGTTGGAAGATGCTCAACATAATAAGAAAGTTAAAATAAGGGGTGACAAAAATTCCTCGCTATCATGAGGAAATTTTCTCCCCCGTTATGGCACACTTTCAGAGTATGTTGAAGGAAAAAAGGTTCCACTCATGTAGGAATAACCTGGTTTAAACTGGGGTCTAAAGTAGGACTCCCTTTCAGGATACAGCCAATAGTTTTCTTTGATCATAGATTCCGCTCTAAAGGGGATACTGATTTTAGTATAAAAGTTTCATCTTGATAGAAATTAGGAATAGCCTCACCCCAAAACCCAATTTGTAAGTAGCGCGCCAATATTCAACCCATTTGTGTGAGAGCTAAAACGAAACGTGATTTGTAATCCCTTTGAATACTGTGTAAAATAATATTGGTGGACCAAAATGGGCATATTTTCAATAATAATCCTTAGTCCTAAGATTACACTGGGTAAATGAGAAAAGTGCTTTCCTCTGAAACCAAAATGATCTCCAAGGCAAATGAAATCAACAGAAAATAATTTAAAGAAATGGTGGTTGATGGTTTGAGCCAGATAAACATTTCTTTTTGCTAACATTCATTATTTGTTCCGGAGCATCCGTCATTAAAAATGATCAAACACGTTAGTGATACTCGAGAACGAAAGAAATGATCTCCGAGGCCAATGAAATAAGAGAAAACGAGAGACTACGACAAATAAC
>JAMKCH010008209.1:0-76186 GCA_023653785.1 Ophioderma brevispina
ACCCAAACCCCCTCCTCCAGCACCCCGCAATACCAACCCCATCACCAACACCCCGCAATACCAACCCCTCCCCAACACAACGCAAATCCCAACCCCCTCCCCAACCCCCTCAAACAACCCACTCACTCCCCAACACCCACGCAACCCCCACCCCCTCACCAACACCCGGCAACACCCCACCCCCTCCCCAACAACCCGCATAAAACAACACCCGCAATACCCCAACCCCCCCCAAAAACCCCGTAATACCACCAACACCCTCCCCAACACTCCGCAATACCCCAAACCAATCCCCAACACCCTGCAACACCCACACCCCACCCCAACACCCCTCAACCCCACCCCCGCCCAACACTCGACAACACCCCACACCCCACCCCTCCCCAACACCCCGCAACACCCACTCCATCCCCAACAACAGCAACACCCCACCCCTCCCCAACACTCTGCCAACATCCCACCCCCTCCCCAACACCCCACAACACCCCCACCCCACTAACCACAACACCCCACCCCTCCACAACACCTGACAACAACCCACCCCCTCCCCAACACCCACAATACCCCAACCCCTCCCAACCACCCCGCAATCCCCAACCCCCTCCCCAACACCCCGCAATACCCCACCCCCTCCCCAACACCCTGCAATACCCCAACCCCCTCCCCAACAACCCGCAATACCCCAACCCCCTCCACACCCAACCCATACACCCCGCCTAATACCCCAACCCCCTCCCCAGCACCCCGCAATACCCCACCCCCTTCCCCAACACCCCGAATACCCAACACCTCCCCAACACAACGCAATACCCCAACCCCTGCCCAACCACCCCGCAACACCCACTCATCCCCAAACAACCCCGCAAACACCCCCCCCCCTCCCCAACACCCCGCAACACCCCACCCCCTCAACAACAACCCAGCAATACCCCAACCCCTCCCCGACACCCGCAACAACCCCGCAAAACCCCAACCCCCTCCCCAACACCCCGTAAAACACAACCCCCTCCCCAACACCCCGCAAAACCCCAACCCCCTCCCCAACACCCCGACAAACCCAACCCGCATTACCCAACCCCCTCCCCAACACCCCGCAACACCCCACCCCCTCCCCCAACAAACCAGCAACACCCCACCCTCCCAACAACCCGCAACACCCCACCCCCTCCCCAACACCCCGCAATGACCGCAACCCTCAACAACACCCCGCAAACCCTCACCAACACCGTAATACCCCCAACCCCTGCCCAACACCCTGCCAAATCCCCACCCCCTCCCCAACACCCGCAACTCCCCTCCCCCCCACACTCCACAAACACCCCCCCCTCCCAAACCCTGCAACACCCTACCCCCTTCCGTTACACCCCACAAACCCCAGCCCCCTCCCTAACACCCAACCTCCTCCCCAAACCACCCCGCAAACAGCAGCTCCTTCCCCAAAACACCCACACCACCCCAACCCTCCCGACAAACCCGCCAACACCCCATCCCCTCCCCCAAACACCCATCCCCTCCCCACACCCCATCCCCCTCCCCAACACCATTCAACACCCCAACCCCAAAACAACACAAAAAAACATGACTTTTAAAACAAAAATATTGCATATCTAATGTACTGTTTCAGCTCTACAGCAATTAAGGCATATTTAATTAGATCAATTCATCACAAAATGCCCCTTTAATTTGACCCACATGCACTTTGACCGTATTATGATGCACACAAAAGATGAATGCCATGACTAGTCTTCATGTAGTGAAGAAATTTTGCCTATACAATGTACCGTTTCAGCAAACAACAGAAATTCTGCATATTTAATTAGCTCATTTACATACCTTAAAAAAAAAGGCCGCATATTCACCTCTTTCAAATGGCAAAAAGTGTGCCATCAATAACAGGCTTTCATGCCGTGAAGGAAGTGTGTATCCGATGAGTTGTACCGTTTAAAAAAAAATATAGCAATTATGCAGATTTTAGCAATTAAGTAGCTCAATGTGCATACCTAATGAACCCAAAACCAATATTTAGACCCAAAATCTAATGAGGCCGAGAAGAATTCGTCAACCCGCTTCCTTACACAAGTTTACATCATTATATGCCTTACGGAATCAAAGATAACTTGTCCACAAGCTTTTTTTCCTTACTTAATTATGCAAATTAGACACCTTAAATTAGCATAATTTATGCCCAAAATGCCACTTGCACCCAATTAAGATTCACCCGAAAGATGCGACCCGGGCATAGTATTCTTTCATGCAGCGAAGGAATTTAGCCTATCCGAGGTACTGTTTCAGAGAAGATACAGTTATTACGCATTATTAATTGCTTCATTGCATAACTAAAGCCGCATGTATCACCACACGTTCAAATTGGCAAAAAAGATGCGCACCATGATAGGCTTTCTTACAGTGAAGAAGTTTTCCGTATCTGATGTACCGTTTCAATATTATAGCCAATTTCTGATTTTGCATATTGAATTCGCTTCATTTGCATATTAATTTGCTCCCGGAAAATACGCCCGAAACTAATCAGTTAGAGAACTCTCCAGCCCGCTCCTTTCCCACCAAGTTTACATCATCATCGCCTTACGGAAACTACAGAAAATTGTTACACAAGCCGTGGGGGAAAATTTCGGTAATTATGCAAAGTAGATACTTAATTAGCATATTACGCCCAAAATTAATTCAGATTGAGAAACGTCATGACCCGCTTTTTCCACCAAATTACATCATTCGTAGCCTTTACGGAACTCCAAATAAATCGCACACAAGCCCGTGAACAACGGACGTCAGGCAGACAGAGCATGACAGACAGACAGGGACAGACAGACAGACGGACAGGACAGGGGACAGACAGCAGACAGACAGACAGGACGACAGACAGGACATAACAGGACAGACAGACAGACAGAAAGTGATTACTAAGTCTCTGCCCGAACAAAGTTCAGGCGAGACAAAAATCATGTGACAACATTTTAAATTGAGTCCCTACGAGGTCCGGAACGGAAAGCGGTGAGTGTGATGATTGTGTTGTGATGAAATGCCCATTTTGCGTATTTTTACATGTTCCAGAATGTAAACACACTGGGCACCAAAAGAATGATCCCACGTGCAACAACCAGAAACTAGAAAAATCCTTTCCAATGAAAACATGGGCACTGATATAGCTAATTGATGTTAATACCTGTGTTGTGGTATACTCCCTCCCCTTCCCCCATTCCCTTTTGATAAGGTCTTCTTGTTTGTACACCTGTTTTGTAACACCACCAAATCACACAACAGCCATATACTGCCAAAGAAACACATTGCTGACCTAATTTATTGTAAGGGAAACAAGTCCTTTACCATCAAATTCTTTAGCCAAGGTGTAGTATTTCACACGGACCATTGACAACCTGAGCAAAATTTGGTTGAAAAGACCAAGCATGTGGCATTAGTTGCAATTTTAAAAATAATAAAAAATGCCCCTTTAAGGGGCCCACATGCATTTTGACCACAATTACGATTCACACAAAAGATTACCGCATAGTAGTCTCATGTAGCGAAGGAATGTTTGCCTATCCAATGTAACGTTTCAGACACACAGCAATTAGCATATTTAATTAGCTCATTTACATACCGAGCTGCAATATCACTTTAATTTCAAAAATGGCAAAAAGATGCGCACCAATAACAGGACTTTCATGCAGTGAAGGAATTTTGTGTATACGATTGTTACCCGTTTAAAAAATATAGCATTATGCAGATTATGCAAATTAAGAGTCATTTGCATACCTATTTAACCCAAAATAAGCCCAAACAAAATCTAATGAGTTCGAGAACTTCTTCAACCCGCTTTTCCTTACACCAAGACATCATTATATGCCTACGGAACTCAAGATAACTTGTACACAAGCTTTTTTTCCTTAAATTATGCAAATGAGCCACCTAATTAGCAGAATTTATGCCCCAAAATGCCGCACTTTGACCCATTAAGATTCACCCGAAAGATGCACGGCATAGTATTCTTTCATGCAGCGAAGGAAGGAATTTGACTATCCGATGTAATGTTCAAGATACAGTAATTACGCATATTTAATTAATTAGCTCATTTGCAGAGCTAAGACGCATGTTCAACACGTTCAAATTGCAAAAAAAAGATGCGCCACCATGATAGCTTATACAGTGAATGGTGAAGGAATTTTCCGTATTGATGTACGTTCAACCTTATAGCAATACGTATTTTGGCATATAATTAGCTCATGTGCATATTAATTTGCCCGAATAGCCCGAAATCTAATCAGTTCGAAAAATCTCCAGCCCGCTCCTTTCCACAAGTACATCATCATACGCCTACGGAACTCCAGAAACTTGTACCAAGCTGCGGGAAAATTTTCGTTTTAATATGCAAATTAGATACTTAAGTAGCATATTACGCCCAAAATCTAATCAGATTGAGAACTCAGGACCCGCTTCTTCCACCAAGTTACATCATCGTAGCCCTTACGGAACTCCAAATAAATCGTACACAAGCCCGTGACCGGCGTCAGGCAGACAGGGACAGCATGACAGACAGAAGGACAGCAAGACAAGGGGAAGACAGACAGACAGGACAGACAGACAAGACAGACAGACAGACAGAAAGACAGAAAGACAGACAGACAGAAAAGGTTACTAAGTCTCTGCCGAACAAAGTTCAGGCGAGACAAAAATCATCGGTTACCACATTTTAAAATTTGAGTCCCTTACGAGGTGGAAAGCGGTGAAATGCCCAATTTTGCATATTTCACTGTTTCCAAGAATGTAAACACCACTGGCAACCCAAAAGATGACCCACGTGCAATAACCAGAACTAGAAAAATCCTTCAATGAAACATGGGCCACTCTAATCTAGCTATATTGATGTTAATCATTGTTGGGGTATACTCACTCCCTTCCCCCATCCCTTTTTTTTTTAAACTTGTTTGTAACTGTTGTACACCACCAAATCACACACAGCCATTATACTGCCAAATAAACACATGCTGACCTAATTAGTAAGGTAAACAATCCTTAATCAAATTCTTTAGCAGGTGTAGTATTTCACACTGAACATTGACAATCTGAGCAAAATTTGGTTGAAAAGGCCAAGCATTTAGTGCATAGTTGCAATTTTAAATATAAAAGAATGCGCCCTTAAGTGGCCCACCATGCATTTTGACCACATACGATTCACACAAAACGGGACTGTATGTACCGCATAGTATAGTCTCATGTAGGAAGGGAATTTTGCAGATATCCATGTACCATTTTAAGCGATACAGCAATTACGCAATTTAATTAGATCATTGCATCACAAAATGACCTTTAATTGGCCCACATGCACTGACCCAATTTACGATTCGCCCAAAAAGATGAATGGCATAGTGATTCATAATGTTGCCAAGGAATTTTGCCCATCCGATAGACCGTTTCAGAGGTAAAGTAATACACATGTAATGTAATTAGCTCCTTTGCATACTAAGCCACAAATATCTCGCACTTTCAAAGCACAGAAGATGCGCATGTGATAGGCTTCATGCAGCGAAGAATTTGAAAATCCGATGTTACCGTTGCAAGAAAAATGAATTACAAATGTGTAATTTAGCTTCATGCATAACTCACCACACATATCTCGAACTTTCAAATTGTAAAGAAAGATGCGAATCGTGCTAGGCTTTCAGCACGAAGGAATTTGGATATCCGATGTACCGTTTCAAAATTATAGCATACGCTGATTTTTGCATATTAATTAGCTCTTTGCATATTTAATTTGCCCAAAATACGCCCAAAATCTAATCAGGTCGAAGAACTTCCTAGCCCGCTTCCTTCCAAGTACTCATTATATGCCATACAGAAAGCCGAAAATTGTATACAGCATTACGGGAAAAATTTTCATGAATTATGCAAATTAATACTTACTAGCATATTGTACGCCCAAAATCTAATCAGGTCGAGAACTCGTTGACCCGCTTCTTTCCACCAAGTTACATCATCGTAGCCCTTACGGAACTCCAGATAAATAGTACATAAGCAGTGAACATGGACGGCAGATAAACAGACGGACAGACAGACAGAAAAGTCATTACTAAGTCTCTGCTGAACAAAGTTCAGGCGAGACAAAAATGGGCTAAAAATGTAAAATTGACCTACATTGAAAAGTTGAAGTTCAAACTTGTGTCATATGTGTACCATGGGATCCCTCATATGTTAATGAGGGCTAAGGTCAAAGGTCAAGGAGCGGCCCACAGCTTATATTCTTTGAATATAGTGAGCGCGAAAGCAGAGAACTGCGAAATTCTTGTTTAACATCTACAGTAGAAAAAAGCCTCAAAACCAGAAATTACCCAATGCATTTGTTACAGAGCAACTATAATATAAGTTCACAATTAGCTGGACGTTTTTTAAGACACGCCAGCATTCCCTCCAAAATTGTCCGCCATTGAACTGTGTTAAATGCTATCATGGAAGCAAACATGGACAGATATCCCATGACTGGAATAAATACAAATGCTGCTTGGTAAAGTTGTGTTCAATGATATTAAACCACTAGTCCCAGCTGGTCATATATGATGTATGATGCAAATTACTTCTTTGCTTTTCCTTTTTATTAATTTACTCTAACTACTTTATTTTGTCTTAACCTTATAGGAGAATCCTAGGTTCGAATGGAAGGACAATAGGCACAGCCCCAAGCTTGAGAAAGAGAGTTTCGATACCCTGCGCTCAGCGGACTCCTACACTGAGCTGCTCTCACCAGTCATTGAACGCATGTCGTCAAAAGACAGCTCTTCTGCGAGCACCGATCAGGGTATTCATGACATGGATGTTGACTCTGTAGACTTGAAGAATGGAGGTCCCTCATCAAACGGGAGAAGGTGCAATCGCTACTCCAGTGGCATGGGTCAGTCCATAGTGTCCGAAGGTGGCCATGGCACCCTCAGGAGTAATTCTAACCCTGGCATGGAGGTCTTGAGTGAAGATTACGAAGATGCCGTATTCGAGGAGGTTCCACAAGATATTGACGACGGTTCAACACCATGTCTCTCACACACATATGCCAGGTCGTCCATGAATGGTAGTCCTCCTTTGAGTCCAAATGAAGATGAGATTGGAAGCAGCTCTTCTCTACTATCCAACGGCAGTTCAGGTCCCACATCCTTACCCCCTTACTCTCAGATGGCGCGCAATAACCATCAGCGTCTGTCGTCGTCTGGAAGCGACAAATCGGGCGTGAATTATCACATGATGAGCAGTCAAGGTCTTGCGCCAATCAATACCAGTAAGGATTCAAATGATAGTGGGTCAGTAGCGTATGCAAAACTTTCACAGATTCCTGCTTCTCCTGCTGCACCTGCTGTTGATGTTGCTGATGTTGCTGTAGATATAGACAATGCAGTAGCATCAGATGAAGATGCACCAGAGTATCACCAGATGGGGCTAAGGGAACCTATGCTCAGCAAACCAAATGGTTCCTCTGACAACCAAGCAGCTGCCCAGACCAACAAAAGTCCTAGCCACTTCAATATACCTTCAGTTCACATAGGATCAGTTGTCCAGCCCCCCAAAGAGTTCATTGTAGCCACAGCTCTCATGCCAAATCATCTACAAAGGCAGCAGGTACCAGAAGAGGAGCACCATGCATCTGGACTGGACCCATGCACCGAAGCGAAGCCATGCGAAAATGAAGACGTTGTGGTACCAATTGATGATCACAGTTACAGCATAGTCAGCTCAGATGCTGCATGTCAGCCACTGAAGCCTCCCAACCCACCAACTAGCGCCCGCCCCAACTTACCCTGTGGAAACTCTTCCTACGTGCCCAACAGTTGTCCCAATGGATTTAGTATACCCAACGGAACTCAAAGGAACTGTGGAGTGCCCTCTGCTCCACTTGACCAGGGATATGTGCCCAACAACTCTCCTCCTACCCAGAGTGTATTTTTACCACCTCAAGAACAATCTCCAGTTGTGGCACATTCCCCACCAAGAGGCAATCAGGGTGAAATAGAAGGGTATGCGCCAGCAACTCCCCAAGCAATGGCTGCCATCGTAGGAGGTAAACCAGTGACCAACCAAGCTTATGTACCCAACACAACAGTGGTATGAAAACTGTATAGCTTTACCTTTTTATGTCTTACCAAACTCTGTAAATAGTTTGAAGCTAGTTACTGAAAGACAGTATTTTGGTGGAATTTCCCACCCCTGGGCCGATAACAGAAGTATCTGCTCTGAGGTTGCCATGTTTGTTTGTTAGCATATAGCTAATCATGCAGATGTAGGGAGTAAAGGGAAATGTTTTAAGTGCTGCAACAGGACTGATGTTCTGGAAGAAAGATTAGATTTAATGCTGCAACGATAGGATAATCGTGTCCCAAATTATTCTGGCAGTGCAATGCCACTGTGATCATAAGTGTATCCAATACTATCCATGCAGCAAAGACTAAGAATAGTTGGCAGAGTAGAGTAAACAAACGGTTTTATGTTTATGCTCTGAATCAAAATCACACTCAAAATAAGGTTCAGTAGCTAGAGCAGGGAAAACCGCACTGTTGGTGATAACATTTCCTCCGCTTTTGTAGCTTTATCGTCTTGTGCAAAAACTCTGCATTGTGTGCCAATTTTAATATAATATGCAATTCAATAAGTTTCTTACATTCATGAACCTGACTGAAATCGATATTGATCGCCACTCTGCATGCGAACGCTGAAACATCAGTGGACATGGGTGTGTTTAGTTTGGAGAGGAGAAACCAAAATTATTTAACAACTGGAACTGAAATAGACAACCATAAAGGGTTTTTAGTGCACCATACTAAGGCAGCTTATTTTTGCCTCTTTGTGCTTAAAACCCACAAGGTAGGTGTGTACATATCCGCATTATCATTCTCTTAGAATCGGAATTTTATCCTCAATTACTAAGATTTTTGACTCATATTTGAAACTCAACTGTCACAAAATGGCTATTTAGAAATACTGAGCTGAATTATGTAATACTGATTGGACACAATTTAACATTGTGATTTATGCAATAGATTTTGTATCTTTAACTTTTTTATTATGTTCCTCAACCCATACAAGGCATAAATTTGGCCTAAAATATTGTTGTAACCTTTACGTAGGTCTTCACCTTAATTGTTTCATGAAAAGAGGTAGACATGTTTTGAAAACAGATTATTTTCCTTCAAAGAATAGTTCTATATTTTATATTTGGAAAACAAAAATGCCTCTCCATTGATAGAAATTGAAATGTGATATTTTGGACTTCAACAAGTGCAATGTGTAGATCATCATGTCCAAAGGTGCAGATCCTTGGCCCAGTTAATTTGTGACTGACTTTTTTTTTAAGAAGAAAGCTTATGATCTCATATTTTAATATGATGCCAATTTTGTGGGAACACTCGGTTGTCATGTTACTAACAAAATGTTTAAAAAATGTGTCCACAAATCTGTTTGAAAAAAGTAGGCTTAATAAAGAAAAATTACATATACCTGTAACAAACTTTAAAAGCACTTGGACATTATGATAGTCAACAAATAGATTTTCTGATAATCTTAATATTAATCGTTTGTCTCAAAGCCCTGTGCATGTTAGTCAAGTTTTGTAAATTGGCCTGTTATTTTTACCATGAAATTAAAATTTCATATATTTTTGAGGAAGGTGAAAAAGATCAGACCCGAAATTTCAACATCACAAAAGAACCTGCCTTACCTCAAAGTCATACTTTACCAAAATTACAAGAACAAAACAATTTCAAATCAGATAAACAGCAGTATGCAATTATTAGTTTGAAATTCGGGAGTCAGTGAAGCAAACTTTGAGACTAAATCTAATTTGACCATCATCCCAATTTGAGAGTGGTCCAACTTTGACTGCATACAACTCCAAATTGACTGCACCATTGAGATGAACCTTTGTTGTGATGTATCATATAGATGCTCAGAAATATTCACTGCCTTCCATACATTTTGGAAGTCTTGTTGGGGCCAACAATATTTAAAAATCTGTATTTCATGACTTGGTTTCATAGCTTTGGTTCTACCTGTTGCTATTTTTTTTTTACCAAAATGTAAAGTATGTAAGAACAAAATAATTACAAATACTTTGGTAAGTTGTGTGGAACCAGCACATGTGACGATTGTTCAAGTCTTTAGCTATGGCAAACTTTAAAGAAGCTTGCTTCACTTGTATTGTAAGTGATTGATACTTTGTGCGAGTTGTTTTGTAGAAAAATGCCAAATTCAGATATCATCTCATTTAGTACCATTATTGGACAGTTTGTACATAGCTGATATATATACATTGAATTTGAGTAGAAGTTGGTGCTAACTCTGTGAAGTATCTATGGTGTGCCACGCAGTCAATTGGTCACTATACTCTGAGTAATAATTGTTTGAACTGATTCGAACAATCTGCTGCGTGAGTGCGTGAAGGTCGCACTGCTGTAGATAGCGTGTAAACACAACGATTAAAATGTGAACGCGATATGCTCGTGTACAGGTTGCACACACCGGTACTGCGTACGCTTAGTTCAAACAATTATTACGGTGACTATAGCGTGTTTTATTATCTTCCAATAGAGGGCAGCCTTGTGTGTTTGTTGACAAGTAGGGCTGTGACCCTAACAGGCAATTGCCTACCTGGGTACTAGATATAGTAACAGATTGTAGAAAATGGTGTCAAAATTAAATGATTTTAAATTTAAAACTTATATATTTGGGTCGAGTGGGTAACCGGGTTCCCATCACAGCCCATAGATATAGAAAAAGGAGATGCCGTACGCCCATGTTGAAAAATAGGCAGGCGGCCACCGTAACCGTGTTCTGAAAATGATAAAATATTCATTACGGTCATCCATTTGAAACTAACATGGGCATGCGCCGTAACCTGTTGGCCTGGAAACGGTACACCGTTTGATGCAAATGAGTGAATATATGAATAAATTGGTACACCAGATTATGGAAATGAGGGAATATATGAATAAATTGGTACACCACGCTATGGAAATAAGTACGCACTGCGGGAAAAGATGGTTACGGCTTTTGAGCTGGCGTTCGCTATCTAGTGTTATAGAAGTCTGTGTCACAGCCCTAAATTGATGCACACTATGGCGATCCAAATCTAAGAATTGACCCAATTGCTCTTTATGTTGTCAAGTGGGTGAGGGATTCTATGAATATACATTTTGTGTATGAATATTCATAACTTAACATTATGAATATTGATCACTTTATGGGGGAGGAGGAAAATTGGAATATCTTACATTTACTTTTAATGAGTATACTTTTATCTATTCCAATTTCCCTTCCCATTTTTTAAAGTTACGTTTCCCTCGCCTACCCCTTTCCTAATTCTACTTAAGAGTTCCTGAAATATGTATTAAGATTGAATCATGTAATGTAACATGTGATCGTGACTAGGAATTCAAATTTGTGTATTTGTAAATATATAAATATATATATACATATATAACTATAGGAAAGAAAAACATAGTAATGTCTATAGGCTTATAGCAATTTGCTGTAAAAACTAATTTTTCTTAACTGTTGCTCTACCTCAGTTTAAATCAAGTGTATGTAGGCAAACATTGAATGCCAGATTTTGGCATTTGTTTGACATATCAGTCAGCCGGCATCATCATGTGTTGCTCAAAGGATTTTCTGCAAAAGGTGAATGTAAACCATATATAGCTATATTTTCAGCTTTGAGGCTTCTCCCCTTTCCGATGATCTTAACATGATTAGAAACAATACAAGGGTTTTTTGTACGCTGGAGCATTTTTTTTTTAAATTTTAAAACTTGTTTTATTTAATGCATTGTGGTTAAATGAGAAGGGTTTGTTGATAGGCCCTTTCATACCAATTAGATCAAATCATGTGAAATCTACTACCGGGTTCTAATGTGTGAAGTTCTGACCCCCTACTAGAGAAGTGAGCTTATTGTTTGATTCTATATTGATGAGATCGGGGGTCTACAACACATCATAAACTCATATTAAATCAAACGCATCCCAAGTAATAGGGATTTCTAATGGATTAGCCGCGATTGGCTAATCAGAAAACATCGAAAAAACATCAAAATTCATATTTTTATATTTTTGTTACTGCGATGGATATGAGAACATAACACTGCAAGTGGTGACCTTGACAAGGGAATACTTTGATCTGAATCTGTAATTTCTTACGTGTGTATCAAACGTCTGACTTCTGATCAAAAATACCTTTCCCGGTGTTTAATATCACCGATTTACAGGCATAATATTGTGCACCATGATCAATACGGTTGACCCTCAACCACAAACATTGATTTTTGTTTATTCTTTGTACTTGGGTTAAACCCACAATCAGCTGTGTTAGTATAGATTTTGAGAGACGCCGTCATTGTATGTCTATTTGCGGGAGACGTTTATGCAATTTCCCCCCAAATACTATTTTCATTTTCCACTTATTTGGTGCTTTTGATTGTTTCTACATTAAAGAAGCTTATATGGAATTGTACACCACGTATCCCCGATTTATAAGTTAAACATTGCATTTCACAGTTTGCGATTCTCTCGCATTATCGCTGTAATCCCTTTAATTGCAATGCGTTTTTGCTTATGATGGGTTGTACAATGGGTTGAAATTTTTGTGAAATCCAACCAGAGTCAGTTCTGGTGTTCCTCAAAATTTGATTTTACTAATAGGTTGAAACTGTATTATGATTCTTTGAGTATTGTTTTCAACTCGAATATTCAGGCTTCCACGTTATCTTCCACTGTGGCATTATAACCACAGCACCCAGCAGGGATATACAGCCTTGCCTGACAAGTATTTTATTTACCCAGGTCATTCAACCCCACTAAGAAATAACTTAAAATAGAGCACTAAATATTTTGAAAACCTTGTCCCGTCTTGCAGCCCTAAGTAATTAAGTGGCTAGTGCTAATAATTTACCTTGTTGCCTAAAAGTGTATCTTTTATGTGTGAATAAGTCATGCTCAATGCAACTTAGGTTTGTTGAAGGATTTGAGTGTAGGCCATCCAATGCTCGGTTTTTATATTCAGTGGTGGTAATTATTTCATGACCCACGGAAAACCAATATCATGCACTGTCAATAAGGTTTTTATCAATATTTAGTCATACCTATTCCTTAAGCTTCAAATTATGTGATGTACCTTGACATTTAATCCCGAACAAATTGACCCTATACTTAACTAGATATATTGAAAGAATAATTATACACCAATGTATAGAGCAATTATCTGTCAAATCTTTATTCAGATGCCATATGACCAGTACTATATTTTTGATCTATGTCTACTCCACTCAAATTTTACCTAAGGAGGACCTTAAAAAACACCCCGTGACCTTAGAACTTACCCCGCCCCCAATTCATAGCAAAATTCTTAACCTTACCTATTGATGCCACCTAAAATTTGATTGTATTTTAACCCCTAGGCACTCTCTGCTTACCACAGTCATGCAAGCACGATTTTGGTTGGTTACTTGGAAGGTATATCATGTAATGAGCAAATCAGAGATATTGTAAAATGTTGGTATGGTTTTACACAGATGTAGAAGATATTTGTTGGTCTTAGAGGGTATCTCATTGCTGTGTCCTGAATGAAGCCAATCAGGCAGATTGGTATCATAGGTAGTAGTGGTATTCTCAAAGGGAGTCATTTTGAACTGTGTTTGAAGCCACGTGTTTTGTCCTTCATGAAGGGGACCTTTTATGAATACACTCGAAAAGGTAATTGTAGGTGAGAAGAAATGAACTCGCAATTAGATTTGGCACATATTTACATTTGCATGGATGAGACTACTAAACTGGGAGCATAAAAAAAACAGTTGGATAGGTGTTCAATTCTCTCTACACAAAACCAGTGATCTTGCAAGAGGTTAGGCCAAAAAAACAATGTTGTATTGGAGTACCCGCCCGACCCTAATTTGAAAAATTAAGCCATGTAAAGTATACCAATCTTATTTTTTCAAGTTGTTTTTACCCTGATTTTTAACCGATTTTCTCAATATTTTTGGTGTCTGGTGGAACTTTGGCACTTCTCTTCAAGATCGTTCAATAAATAAGAGTTAAATGTATCATATAATAACATTACCTAGACTATGTGTGATGATTTTTGATGTTCGTTTGTATGAATGCATTATTAAAAAAAAGAAAAGAAAAAAACCACACGCACCTACCCTTATTTGTGAAACTTTTGTACTCCAATACAACAAATTTTTTTTTGGCCTTAACTTATATGAATACATTCAGTGCCGCCGGTTGACTTGTAAAATGAACAAATGACATACAATGTCAGATATAAGAAAAAAGGTCCATTCACGGTGGACTAACTGGTTTTAAAAACTGGTAACACCCTTTGTGAATACCATCCACTGGGGTTTTTTTCCTCGCCTAAAAGCTGCCTGTTTTATGAACCTATATTGCTGAATGAGTTGTTAGTGGAAATGGGTAATGGAGATGTGGTTTTCATTGATGGTGTCAGGCAAATTGGTTGAGGATCATAAGCAATTCATTTGCGATGCAATTTTCACGGTCCAGGCTTAAGCGGGTGGGTGGGTTGCATTAAGCAGGTTCACTTGATAATCCTCGGGGCATGTAGCACTCTATACGCTTGTCAATTATCCTAGCAATTGGATTTTCTGTGAAACTGTCATCTCATAATGACGTCACCAAATGGTTGCAAAATGGGACTTTTTTAGTAATTGGTCAAAGTGAGATAAAATCATTACAGAATCGGTGAGCAAAGACCAAGGAAGCTGATTTTGAAATGAGAAGTCAGTCTCGCTATGTCAACAACATCCAGATATAGTTCTGTCAGTTATCACGTGGGAGTTTTGTGTGGTAGGATTAGTTTTCAAGGTGTAATTTGCACACTTGTAATGGCCATGTCTGTGGAATATAAATTGAGGGGAAAAACACATTTTGTCTTGCCCTGAGCTTGCTTTGATCAAGAGTAAAACGCTCTATGTGTAAGTATGTGTATATATGTCGTTAGCTGTCCCACCATTTTGAGTTTAAAGGTGCATTTCGTGATTCTAACCCTTCTGTTTTGTTTGTTTCGTAGATATCTTGTGAGAAAAGCTTTTCCCAAAATTTCAGTTGTTTCTGATCTTTCGCTTTGGTGTTATGAGCCAAAGGTTTGTATCACAATCTCCCATAGACCACTGTATAGTAATTTCTGTCATGTTACGGACCAGAAAATAACAAAAATCGCGAATTTCTTGACAGAGACCATTGGAATTTGCACGTCAGATTGGACACAATACTATACTTAGCCAAACAATTCAGATGATATAAAAAAAATTCTCAAGTTTATGAAGTAAGTTCAGGGGGAGAGGCTGGGGATCACAAACTGCCCCTTTAGTTTTTCTAATTTGTTGTGCATGGAACAATTGAAGGGGCATTCTTCGACAAATTTATCAGTTGTTTTTCGGCCACAAATCAAGTACGACAATCAACAAACCTGGTCAAGCCCCAGGATGTACACAGATTGGGTTCAAACAGATTATGTGGGGTGGATAAAGAGCGGCAATCTATAGTATTCATGTGCTCATTTCTGATCACGATGAGGGGCAAGGACAAATTGGATGGAGAAACCACTGTGTTAGTGAAATGCAGGGTATGACTTGGTACACCACACAGTCATATGCCACACCAAATCTGTTTGTATGATTAAGTCTACTGAATGATGCGTACCTTCTAGATGGTGGGGGTACCTCTGCGCTCTGCATGGGTGTATGTTCCGCTGGGGAATTTGGTTGGAGAAATTTAAAGCAGCTCAAAAATTGTAGAAGTTTGATTCTGTGAAATTACATTGCTATATAGTATGTGACCGTGGGATAATGAATGATTATATAGGCAGTGAGTGGAATTGAAAGAGGTGTTAATAGCATGCCCGCATAATGCATCCTGGCTTAGAAGATGAATTTTAGGAGTCTTATGATGAGTACTTAATGGTAAATATTTACTGTAAAAATTAATTTCGAACGTACTTAATTTCGCGAGTAACAAGGATTCGCGAAATTTTGCCAAGTACATCACAAACAAAATTTCAAATTCGCGAAATTTAATACTCGCAAAAATGTCACCAATCGCAAATCCGCGAAAAAAAGTACCCACCCCGCAAAAATTTAAATGTGTTATAGCATGCATTGTTTGTGGCCATTGGGAAATTTCAGGGAAAAGAGTTCCTATGTTACCACCTTTCAAGAGGCAAGTCAAATAAATGAATGCTGCTTACCCCCACCCTACTTGCAACAAAATCAATTCCAAAGAATTTATTGAAGAATACCTTTAAAACAACCTATCAAAAGTCTACTAAAATCAAGGAGTGGAACATATATTTCTTAAGGTGGTAAGTTTATACAGGGGTCAAAATCAATGAAGTTCAAGAACGGCGTCTCAAAAGCTCTGCCAACAGTTTTCGTTACAATTTCCAGGATAAAAAAGGTATAGTTTGTTTGCCATATCTGCCAGGTGTGTAGTTCAATAGTTATGAGTCAAAAATAGGTTTTCAAAGTCACATTGGGGGTAAATTTCAGATATATCCGTTCGTTTAAAAGGGGTCCAAATTGTTTCGTCTTAATGGAACAGAACCCGAAAATATACTGGTTGCCCATCTATAATATCGTTGCATATTGGAAACGCAAACTCGTGACTGGGGCTTACCGGTCTATGGAGGGTCACTAGTCATCGCTCTGTAATTCTTATATAGAAAGTTACAAACAAAGAATCTATTTCCATTTACTTATCAAGTGGGACAAATTGAACATTTACAACCAGTCCGATCACAATCGACCATTCGATAATTTTTTACCCAGGATGACCTGAACGTTCGAGCCTATTGTACTAAAACTATAACGCGTAATAGGTTCAAGCTATACCTTTTTTTAAACCTTAGGGTAGCCCAATAAATTGGTACATATCACTTTTAAATAAACATCATTGACAAAATTCTAATTTTTTTACCACCTGTACAAACTTGCCATCCCTTACATTCTGTCCACTAGTTTATTTTTTGGGAGACTTTTAATATATTATGTTGGATATTCCCAGTTATAACAACCAAAATGTTTCTTCTGTTGCAATTTGTTGTGGGGATCAAATCGTCCAATATTGGACTATTAAAATTATACAACTAACAATTATTTTTTATTATGGCTTTTAGACTAACAAATACACCCTAACCCTACGGCCCAAAAATAAAAAGAATTTGTTACATGTTAAAACTTTGAAGAGGTTACAGCAACGGAAACTCTTGCCAACTTTCAGACAACATGAATCTCTGTGGGATATTTTTTCCGTCTCTAATGAAGTCAAGAATTTGTCAATATTTTCAGTGGTCTGATGGCGGTTGAGTTGTGGTGTCCTCCCTGTATTTCGGTGTCTTGTGATCCAAGTGTGAAATATTCAGATTGAATAAAAAATGTAAAATTAATCAAATTTGGAATTTCATGTATTATCCCCCCATTTGAACATTACATGATCATTGAAGTCAAAATATGTTATTTTGGGTTGTATATGTAATTGTAAACCAACGCATAGACTTAACAATTTTTTTTTAATTTTGAAAATGGAATGTTTTTCTGCTTAATGTAAAACTGATTGCTTGCACAATTTGTGACCAATTATTATGTAATTTGTATGGATCCAAACATAATGATAAATTTGGAATTAATTACGCCAATATTTAATGGTCTTTTGCTAGGAAGTTTAAAATATTGGGCCTCATGTATTGCAACTCATAGTTCAACCATAAATATGGGCTCAAACACTGATATTTTTGCTTCCATTCCAATTTCCTGTTTAGACTCAAATATTCTAATTCCAAAAGTGAGGACAATCACAAAAGGCGGCATTTGGCCGTGGTATACTGCATTTAATATTTGTCCTGAAATATTTTTTTCTTTAGTTGAGCCTGCCACAATCCAGCTATGTAAGTGTATTAAAGGTATTAATTAATAATAATGTGACGCCACTAAATCCCATTGAATATGCTGCATAGTGCGATCCTGTAATAAGATTTCTTTGTGTAAAAGATTAAGGATACTGGATATTGTACCCTTCTTCCCATTATTGAGAAAACAATACTGCCCTATTCACCACTGCATTTGTATAAATACGTTATGCATTTGTCATGTTTTACGAGAGAGGGTTCCAGTAGTTTGGCTCTATCTAGAAAACCCATTGTCGGATGCTTTTACCTATTTGAACTAATGAAATTCACAAAAGTAAACTTTGGTGGAAATTTGAGTTGTCTGAAACAAGTAGTTTAAGATATGAGACTTTTTGAGGGGTGAATGTTACACTTTTTGACCATAAAATGTAACATTCGCCACAAAAAAGTAGGTCAAAAATCATCAAAACATGTAATAAGGGTGATTTTAGGTTAAAAATTACATTTCTTTGCCCAGTTTTACTTTTTTGGAGTGTCTTGCCTCAACACTTTCCAATTAAAGGCCGACTCAGATTTCTTGATGAGGGCGCATTCAATTTTCAAACAAGTTGTGTTTTTGCAATTACATAATGCTTGTTCATATACTAATCACAACTTTGTTATAAAATTCCGGATCCAGAATTTTTGTTATACACTCTATCCTATGGCACTGTTATATTGTGCATAAATATTTACTGCATGAATTTGAAAATGGAAAATCCGATTCATCCCTAACTTTAAAATAAGCATTTTAGGTGACTATCGTTATTTCTAAATGACTTTTTAATTACTACACCAAAAAGTATATTTTGGAATCTCTGAGTCGGCCTTTAAAACTGGTAAAATGCCCCAAATTACATTTGATCTTGTAATTACACGTTTTATGTAAAATCGGGAAGATTTGGCTCTCTCTCTCATAAAACAAGGCTGTTTATAGCATTTAGAGTAGCTGTGAGATGTGATGTCACAGAGCTTCTCCACAATGTTAAGGGTGATTTGAGGGAAAATGAGTGTTTTATGTGAACTTTGACCTTCATACTAATAGTGATCTTGGAAAGGTCAAAACAATTCTTGGTACTGTTCTGCAATTGTCCGAGTTTAGTCCCATGCTCGTCATGCTCTAGGATAAGTCCAACTCTAAATACAAATTTCTGAAATTGGAGGGCTTTGTCAAAAAGTTTACCTTAATTATTATTCTTAAAAGGTGCAATAAGGAAGATTTTGGCCTCACCTCCATATTTGTGTCATATTAGTGATTTCATATAGATAAGACCCCCGATGATTTATCTTACTTGGCTTATGTGACAGAATTGCCTTGAAGTGAACACAAACGGTGATTTTCATTTGCCTAATTTCAATATAAAACAGGCTGAATTTAGAATTTGCTGCTATATGAAATTACAAATTTTAGCTTAATTCTTTCACATGGGGAAATTTTTGATAAAAAGGTTTACATTGGTGCAAAAATCAGAATTTTAATATTTTTTAGGGATACCTGTTATGTGAAATCTCTCATTGCACCTTTAAATCCAAACATTTATTTTGTTCCAACACTTTCAGAAGTCAAAATATCCATAATTATGTCATTTCCAATTAGAATTGAATATCCTACATCCCATTCACCTACCAAAGTAGTGGGAGTATAATTG
Organism: Ophioderma brevispina; assembly: GCA_023653785.1. Classification (NCBI taxonomy): domain Eukaryota; kingdom Metazoa; phylum Echinodermata; class Ophiuroidea; order Amphilepidida; family Ophiodermatidae; genus Ophioderma; species Ophioderma brevispina. The sequence continues at coordinate 19,587 of JAMKCH010008209.1, forward strand.
GACAATTATAAGCATGTAGTGGTTGAGTGGTTTGAAATGGTCACAACTGCCATAATTGTACTATTACCAATGTTTTGTTTACATTTATTTACGCATTGTTGAAACTATTTTGCTGCTATGTTTATGCTTTGAATGATGTATTGATTTGCTCTTTGTTAAAACTGATGCTGCCATGTAATAAATAATGGTGCGTTGAAGATATTTGCAATATGATCAAGGTGCCATAAATAAGTTGATAAGATGTTTATGACAAAATTGTCATGTTTTTATCATGCTCAATATACCTCTACCCCTGACCTTCCCCTCTCCCCCCCTCTCCCATCACCTTTGCTTCATCGTTCTAAGGTGCATTGGCAAATTGTGTGTTTATTCTTTACATGAGGGCCCTTCGATGGCCCTACAAAGTCTTAATTTGAACTCTATGGCTGGTATTCTCAGAAGGAGTCTAACTTAAGATGAACTTGGGTTTGGCTTTCGAAGTACTTTGAAAAGTTTCTGTGGATGGGGCATTCCCAGTTCCACCCATTATAAGATAAAGGCTTCTTTCTTGAAGTAACCCTGGTTTTAAAGTTAGACCTCTTTGGCAGTCCTTGCAAGAATACCACTTTGTATTTTTTATTTTATTCATACTTTTGTACAGCTCTTGAACTATTCATATTTAGAGTAAAATTGGATATGAAGAAGTGTGATTCACAATTAAAACAATTTTTGTGTATAGCACTGCAGATGTTAAAATTGACACTTCAGTTGAAAAGTATATTATAATATACATTACTTTTGAACTAAGTAGTTAGATTTTGTTCAAATTCAGAATGCAAGAAATGCCAGTTATAGGTTGTCTTGTCCAGTTCATACCTCTATAATAAATGATGTGAAAGCTTGGGAGTTTTCATGCATCCCTGTTTTACATATGAGATAGTAGATAGGGGAGGTTTATTGATTTCAATATCTAAAGGAATGGAAATTAGGATGGAGGAGTTAATTTCGACACATCTTCCAATGTGCATTGAACTCGGTATAATTCTCATTTATAGTGTCATGAAATAGAACTTTATGTAAAACAGTATGTCACTAATCAGTATTACTCAATTATCTTGTCCACCTGTTCAACATTTAAGTCTTCTTTTCCTCCACCCTGGATCATTCTTAGTAACATTGATTTCAAGAAATGATTCTTTTTGCTTTATCACATTGTGTAAATGCATGGTAATATCATTGTGTGTATATCTATGCATGGAGTACTTTGAATAAAAAGTATACATATCTATTAGATGCTATATACAACTGAATTCCTACAGGGTATTTAGTTTGTTTGCTCTGTTTTAGATTTTTTTTGTTGGATACAAAATAAATGTGTATATTTCGATGAAAACTGGACTGTTTACTATGTTGTAAATGAGTTCTTTGCCGCTTTCTACTTTAACCGTTAACTTATTCTGAAAAAATACAGCTATAGCTGTAAGGACCACTTGGATTTCTGTTGTCACACTGTCTAGATATGTTTCTCGTCAACTAACGATTTGTGGTGTTGCTTGAATGAATGTTCATGGAGGCACATACTAGTCCAAATTCTGTGTGTCCGTCCGTCCGTCCGTATTACTCGATTAACCTTGTTAAAAATACTCTGCTGGCTAAACGCAATGCCCGATTTACTTCTAACTTGATAGGGTGATAGAGCAAGGTAGCCACAATATCATGTGTAGCTTTTGGCTGCATTATTTGCATATTTTTCAGACATTTTGGTTAAAAATACTTCGCTATGCCCGATTTACTTCAAATTTGGTAGGGTGATAGAGTGAGGTGCCACAATATCATGTGTTAATTTGCTAATTTGTATGTTTTACCTTTTTGAAATGCACTTCAGACTACAAAACATAACACTTCTCTCCTTATGCCAAATTTTTATCATAAAGCAAGTGATGGCGCAACCAGGCGACACTTGTGGTTCGAGAACCGCCTTGTTATATATCCTATTCTGTACAACTTGAATAACAAATATTTAGTACATCCATAAACAGGCATGTGACTTGGAGAGGGGTGGTGGGGACAGATCCCTGCAAAACCAATATGCATATATTAGTGGTTTCATGAATTTTGTCAAAAAAGGTGTAAGCTTTTTAATTTCAGTTAAAGGTCTGCTTTTGCAAAATTCGGGGAAAAAAGTGAGTCAAAAATGCAATAGACATTTTTTTAATCCAGTATTTTGCATTAACAATTTTGTGGCGCCTGAACGAATGTTCAAGGAGGCACATAGTAATCCAAATTCTGTGTGTCTGTCCGTATGACTCTGTTGAACTTTTTAAAAATGTCCTGCAGGCTAAACGCTATGTCCGATTTACTTCAAATTTGGTAGGGTGATAGAATGAGGTGCCACAATAATTATGTGTAATTTTTAACTGCATTATTTGCATATTCATGAATTTTAATTAGCTTATTTGCATATTTTAAAAAAAATTTTAGTTAACCTTCTGGCTGCTTTATTTACAGACAATTCGGTTAACCTTTAAAAAGCTCAACGCTATGCCCGATTTACTTCAAACTTGGTCATTTGTTATCCTTTTTGAAATTCACTTTCAGCTACATAACACTTCTATCCATCAATGCCAAACTTCATCATAAAGCAAGTGATAGCGCAACCAGGCGACACTTGTGGTTCGAGAACCGCCTTGCCAAGACCCATGTGGTATATGAAATTTGACGTTTGTGCTCATCTCGGAAATGCAATAAAAGTTAAAGTAATGCTATATTTCATATAGTTTATATCATGTTTGTATCTTGAAAAAGCATTGTATTGGACACCAGGGTGGTTTGTTTTGGGGGACAGTATGTGACATTTGAATATACCTTTTAAGACACATATTATCACAAAAATTATTCAAGTAATATCCATTTTCTGATTGTTAGGTCAAAGCAAAAGTAAATTTATATTTTTCAGTCCACGTAATATTTCCATTCAAACATTTATTTCGGAAAACTTCGCAAAGAATCGGCACTGGCAATTGGCCGTGAAAATTATGAGTCAAAGAAGCATGACCTGCTCTCTGTAGTGGGGGACTGTAGTGCACAAGATCTTATGTTTAATGTGCAAATCTTGATAATTGTGAATTTTGGTCCACAAGTCTTATACATTGATAATCAACAAATTGATGGAAGCAATTGCCACTCCCCCTTTTCATGGCCTCCAGCTTTGAATTTCAAGGTTACAAAGGGGTTAAAATTTTTTAAAATGTTCCGATGTGGTCTGAAAGCACAACATGATGTCTGTCTTGTTACACGGATTCCAAAAAGTATGTTTTATAATACTACCTGTGACTTAGAGTTTAGGAATTATGGGGTAAAAAGTCAATAGTTGCTCTAATTTTTGTAAAATGTGGTTCAAATTGTTGGTTTAACTCATAGAATGAAATATATAAAAAAGTTTTGAGACTATTACGTGTCTTGGTTATTAACCAAAATGGCGAATAAAGTCAAAGCTATTGGCAATATAGATTCTCTTGCCCCTGTGACCTCTTTTGTGTTGGATAACATGAAAACTAGCATAACAATAAGGGCCACTATTCCTATTTCAATCCTTTAAACTACGGAATCATTTGCACCACATATTAACTGAATCAAAGCACTTTTAACCCACGTACACACCAAAATTGACTTTTTTCACCATTTTACCTTACCCCGTAACTCTGAAACTGTAAGCCATAGATGGTGTATGTAAACTATACCTTTTTGGAATCCTTGTAACCAGACAAACACCACGGTGTCCTTTTTAACCCCTGTATAACCGTTGACCCTGCTGGGGGCCTTAAGGGGGGGGTATGGCGAAGTGCTTCCATCCGAGTTTATGATTATCAAGCTAAAGTACTGCACAATTTTATCCGTAAGCGCATACTCGCTTTCACTACAGCCCCTGCTACTGACTGATCGCTCCAATGTTAAAATTTCTATGCCTATATTGTGGATGCAAATCATCAAGATGAAAAATGTGAGACTTCCTACTGAGATGAGTAATTACAGTAACTAATTTAACCCCACCCTACAGGAATATTTCGACTATACTTTGTTTCGGGCTGAGTTTAAGGGGACGTAATGACTCAACTCTGCATCGCTTTTGCGTTTCGATTGGTTCGAGGCTTTTTCTGAGGGGGGCGATTTGGGTCCTTCATATCGGCTGTAGAAATGGTCAATTGCTATCTTCGTACCCAGTATCTAAAACCTTAGATGGATATCTGGCTGAATGGGACCACAGAGGTCTATAGGTACTGAGTGCTTTAATAGGGCCACTTTACCAGCATGTTTGGAGTTTCTCAGTGGTACAGGACCATAAGCAGTTAAATTATCTCATAAGGCAGCTATTTCACTATTTCTTACTTCAATCGCCAACTCTGTTTTTCATTGCACTCTTTAAAGGGGCATTTCGTGATCCACAGCCGCGTCCCCCGACTTACTACTACAAATGTTGAGCGAGGTGAATTTTTACATCATCTGAACCGCTAGCCTAGTAATCATGTTGTGCCCACGTACGTGCAAAATTTTGGTCGCATCTGTAGAATTTGCCAATTTTGATTTTTTCTGTCGTAAACGGACAAGAATTACAGCACAGTAGCCTAGGGACCGTGGGAAACGGCCATTACTCATAACAGCAAAACCGCAAGATCGGTATCACTCAAATTCTAGAATAAGCTTTTCTCGAGGCTTCTCTGTAATCAATGACTAAAACAGAAGTGCGGAAGCATGAAATCACCTTAACGCCAAGATAATAATAAATAAAAATGACGCCTGAGGTGGGGTATTGAACCACGAATTTTCGAATTACAAGATGAGCGCCCACGCAAGCCGCACAATCCCGAGCCACAAACACCACAGCATGCAGAAATGGGCTAAGATAGAACGCCCAACAGATTCGTTTTGGATTTTTCAATGGGCTTTTTCCAGTGTACTGGGACACGAACACCTGTACCACACAATCATAGTGCAAGTAGGCTTTCCGCTGCTTCAGCAGTCGGAAACCTCTGTGTAAAATCAATACACTCGTATATTGCGTTGTAACCATACAGTGACCATTGAAATTCCAAAAACTGCAACTTTTGGTTTTTGGGGGTTTTTTTGCTTCTTTCGGCACTCTATCTTAACCAGTTTGCAAGCGCTTTTTAGCAAGCGGGTTTAATGAAAGAGCAACGACATGGCCAACAAAATGTTATATTTTGAACGAGTAACAACTTTCCAAATTGTTCTGACTTTTGGCACATACTGATGCGAAAAACATGCCGAGATACTTTTTTTTTTTGGCCACCTGCAGTGCTTTCCCCTAAAAGCTTGTTTTTGGCAGGGAAGACTGGTTACTCTATTCATTAGTTCATCTATGGTTGGGAGACAATCCTTTAGACAGGGATAATGAAACAACATAGCCATGTACATAGTGAAAGTTGGTTGTATTTACTAATATTTTACACCATTCTCTAATTTCTTTTGAATCTTTATGGATCTCTTTTATGGGAACATACCCATTATGCAACTAACTAGGGACCAATAGTCCGTGGCCTTAAAATTGGGGACAGATGTGGCCCAAGGCATTGGGCAAGTAAGGCTTACAGCGTAACTGCCGCCACGTTGTGGCTGAACGCAGTCTCTTTTCACTCTGCTGTTTGAAGAGTATAACATATATTTAGATATCATTAAAGTATTGGATATCCATCAACTGGAGTTTCAGAGTTTTTTAGTCTAATCAAGAGCAACCATGGGTATGTATACATGCATATTAAAGGCTGACTCCAAGATTTCCAAATAATTTTTTTGTGTGTGTAATAGAAATAGCTAACTTGAACTAATACAAAAGTCCTTAAAATCCCAATTCTTCCATCCAAAGTTTTGCGATGAAATCGTTTTTCACGCAGTAAACATTTATTGTATAGTTTAACAGTGCCATAGGATCCTGTGTATATCAAAGATGTGATTTTTCTATATGAAGACTTCAATTTGAGCTAAGCTATGTCACACAGTTGATAAGGGACAAGCATTATGTATATCAAAACGATTTGTTGTTGCAAATTGAGGGCCCCCTCCTCGGAAAATCTTAGCCTTTAAAAAAGACTCGGTGATTTATACAAATCTAAAAAATTAAAAAAAAAAATTTTTTTCGAATTTTATATGCTAATATACCCCTTGGGCAAAAAAAGTAAAAAAAAAAAATTAAAGGACCCCATTGAAAAGAACTTAAAAGTACTCATTATCGACCCAAAGAGAAAAATATTTGAAATTATGTCAGTGTAGAATTCTTATAAGTTATTTCTTCCAAATAACAACATTTCAAATGAGGTAACAGCCGTGCAAGATATGAATCCGTACAGATCGTACACAGGAATGACCAAAACATAAGATTTTGTCACTTATGTGTTGCTTTTGATCTTATTACTGACAGGGTGTCTCAGAAAGAACGTTTACCCTCCAGAAACGGCCAGTTTTGCTTACTTATCACTTTTTAAACTCCTTGTTTTAGCTTGTAGTATGAAAATATTACTCTTTTGAACATATGGTGAAACAAGAAGAAACGGTGAACAACATAACCCAACAATGAATATGTCCCCCCTAAAAATGATGCAAACATATTTTGTCCACTGCTACGCAATAGCAGAGAACATGTACATTGTAATCCTTATGGATTTGGGCACACAAAATTCCTCATTTAATTAATTGTTCGCATGTAAGCCTAAAAAGCACCTAAACATTTCTTTATTTGTTCGCAGAATTAAGTAACTATATCCCGCACCGTCTCCGCATCATCTGCCGATATGAATTTGGTTAAAGCGCACTTTCCAAAATGGCAGTGGGGCCAAACTCTACAATGGCATATTCTACGGATGAACTCGGGGGTGTACCGGACCATCGTTCATCGTTAATGGGGTATAAACGTTTTCCGTCAATGTTGGGTTCCAGGAAATGGCAATCAAGGAGAAACATAGAACAAAATTCTGTCCTGGATCATGGCAAGCTCCAAAGAAGTCAAGAGAGAGATATGATCGCACAACAGACGCTCACGGCGCAATAATCTGCGTGCGTAAGAACTGAACAATAACTCTAAAACCAGCAGCAACGGACCTTGAAATTTGAGAGTATTATTGGCCAGGAGGTCTTAAACATTTTTATGTCGGGATAGTGGCACCATGGTTTCCTCCTCTGCTACTTCTAGCCGTGACAAAGTAACTTTGCATCATTTTTAGGGACATACTCATGGTTGATTATTTTTTTTCACCGTTTTTCTTTCTTGTTTTTCACCATCATGATCACAACCCTACATTTTCATAATATAAAGCTTAACAAGGATAAGAATTGAGTAAGCAACCAAAAATGGCCGTTTCTGGAGGTTAACGTTCTTTTCTGAGACCCCTGTATAGGGTAGGTTGGATTACCTAACTTGTTGTGATATGCAAAAGTTCTGATTTAGCAAATCATGACAGTGACATTAATCATGATAAACTGTATATTTTAAGTCAATGTGCAGCATATCACGAACCACGTGGTGTAGCTTATTGGGTGGCAGAGCTTCCCCTTGACAAAAAAATGGAGATAAATTGGGCAATTTGATGAAAAAATCTGGCAAAATCAGCCATTTTTGGACTCTATTTACCCTCCATCAGACGCCTTTTTCCACAGGCTGGGCTGACTTTTCCCTGACCGGGCTTTTGCCCCCCGCAAAACCACAAGGCTGCCTACACCACTGATAACAGACAACTTTCTGCAACATGCAAATGAATGGCGATTTATATTTGTCAACACTCGGCCTGTTTTAACTTCATGTATTTTGTCAATTTTTCCTTTTGAAAAATATAGCCTAACATAGAATACTTCCTACAACAGAGTTTTAAAAGATGCATTTCGTGATCTTAGAACTTTTATTTGTGTTCGGGTTGATAAGTTCCTTTGATAAAAGGGCTACTTCCCAAAATTCATTTGATTCTGATTATACAATTTAATTTTATGAGCAAATGTTTTCTTATTCATGGTGCACCGTCAGCCATTTGTGTTTTAAAATTCCTGTCTGTTAAATGGAAATAAACTTGGAACACTTACTATACTTGAAGCAAAAAGTTCAGATATAACCCAAAATCTCTAGGCAAGTCTGGGGGGGGCCTATGGATCATCTACTACTGCATATAGATTTTGAAACATTTTTTTGCTAACATTCAATGTGGAAACACGGAAGGCCTGTAATGGCGGTTGGCATCTCAGCGAATATTCTATGTTGAATATTTTTTGTGATATCAAGTAATTCTTGGCTTGCCGGAGTTGAAACTGCTAGTTTAAAGCCTAGGAAATCTATCAAACAAGAATATTTCAAAGTGCCAGTTACATCAGTGCAAACATCAGTAAATTCAAAAAAGACACTTGACACAGCAGACACTGAAGGGTGGGCAGTTTCCTCCCCCTCTGGCTCGAAAAAACATGACATGTGGCACCAAAAATATGTCATTTTCATTCACATCCTTCTTGGGGATTTCAACCATTTCATTCAGCCTTCATTAAAGGGGATGGCCCGATTTTTAAGGATATGAAGTTTTTCATCTGATAGATTGGCCTTCACTCCAAAACCCCATCTGTAAAGTTTCGCGCTGATATTCATCCGTTTTGATGCGAGAGCTAAACACAGTATTTTGGGGTAATCCCCCAGAGTACTGTGTAACTTATTTGGTCGATCCAAACTGGGGCATCATTTTCGCTCATACAGTTTCCAAACCAAACATCCTTTGGCTTCTAAGATTTCAACAGGGTTGAGAAATGAGAAATTTAGCTTTCTTCTGATACCGACATTTGATCCTTCGGGTAAAACTCTGGAGCTTCTGGGGACGAGTCTATTCGCGATTGGGCTATGGACCTTTAAGTGAATTTGGCATTTTTTTGCGTGCTACGAGTGCCTTTCGTCAAGTTCAAGGGACTGAATTGGAGCAAATCGCCATGACGACTTACAAAGTTTCCTCCCTTCTATGGCGGGATGACTTGGGAATTTTTGGCCCTCCTGTGGAACGCCAATGCTTGTGAATGGAGTCTAACAATGAAAAAAAAGTAACACAAAATGCTTAGTATTACACCCAACAAAAGCAATAGTGAATTATCTTATATATCTTGTACCATTTTACTTTTATCTTACATGGAATACTTTTTCATCACCAAAAGTATGACATTTACTATTCAACAAGACAATATAAATGAGTATTAATCAGCCTTGTAAATAAAATTTTAGATGGGATACAAAAATAAACCTTAGTCTAACAATCACACAATACCAACACAAATATCATTTGTGGGCCAGATACAGCATTGTAAAGCATTCTCTTTATTTGGCATTTTACCATTTTGAAACAAAAATCTTTAATGATAACAACAAATTGAAAATAATATGAATGCTCACAAGCTATGATTGTCAGATCTAATTTTTCATTCAAAGAGATTTATTGGTATGAATCTATCGGCACCATATATAATGCAAAATATACCTAAAATATGACGTACAGGATGGTTGCATGGTCATTGGAGTATTCCTTGCAAAGAAAACACCATTTTCACCCTTAACTTCTCGAAGCAGTAGACGATTTTAAGGAAGCCGCCACGTTTATATTTACGCTATAGTTTTGACAAAAGCCATGTTTAGTCTTTCACACCAATTGAAAGATGATCGGTGGTTAGTCAAGTTCGGAATGTTGAAAAGACTATCGGTTACTTTTAAAATTGAAATTAAAAACACAGCTTAACGTTTTCCTTTAAAATATATTAAATATATCAAAAATGGCATACATTTGTGCATAATTTTTAGAAAAGAGCCTGGGATTCTTGAGAAATTATAGTTTTTAAAATAAAATTAGGAAACTTTACATTATACAAGAAGCCTACTCGTTAAATTGAAAAGATTGTAGATTGCTGAACCGCGCATAGTGGGTTTCGAACACTGATCTCTATACAATGGATTGGGAACTGAGCTTCGTAATTGAAGCACTGATGGTCATATTGGTCATCCAAAATAGAGCCCAAGCAGGTGGTTAAGCGCCGGTCAGTTATTACAAAATTGTTCCCATGAAATGTGGCTAAGCGGCATAACAGGACCTACAGAATAAGCCAATTCAGTGAGCTTCATGTATTTTGAATGTATGGTGATGGCATGTCTCTAAACGTGCACCCGGGATACAACTTCTGCTAAACAGCAGCTAGAAGAAAATTGGTAGACCTCGGGGTTGTGAAGGGTGGTTATGAGTGCCGCTTTGATAGCCTACAAAAACTTCTCCTTGCGGCTTATGCATGTTCACACGGTCACAAAACTCCAAATTGGAAAACTCTCTCGACTGAGTCCACCCCACTAACCCCCCGTACACATCCCCTGGTTAGAGTAACAAGGTTTCACTGCAAACGAATTACTTTCCTGCCCCGCTACGTCGTCCACACGATGACCAAAAATCTGAATCATGCCCCCTGACCATTTCTCCTCCGCTTTTCATATCGGAGTTAGACCGGAAGTCACCATAACGGAAGCCGGACACCCAACTTTCGAGAGTTATATTCAAAACACAGGAAGTTTTCAAAAAGGTGACCTTGCGAGGCACCTCCGCTCACTATCCCCGAAGCTGTACACACGGCACAAACACTCCACAACACTCCGGAGTGTTATTGGCGTTTGAGTTTCACCCCCTAGTTTTTTAGGGGATAAAAGCCCGCTAGACCTCGATAAAACTCCTGAGTTTAAACCTCAGGGTTAGGGGGTGGGGGTAGTGGCACGGCGGGTGGGTGGTGGGTGGCGAGCGTCTCCCACCACAAGGAGAGGGAGTCCGTTGACCACAAACCGCCCAACAGCGCCGACGAACCAGCGATCGACACTCCAGAGCTTTGAAACTCCGGAGTTTCAGCCATCTGTGTGGACACGACTATTGATATAGATACAGCACTTCTCTACTCACCTGAGGCCATCTGTGCTTAGTGAATAGGGGTATTATATACGTCATTCATATAATTTAAGAGGGTTTATCTTATCAAGAAATTGGGTTCACCTGTACATAGTACCACTAAGCAAAGCCCACAAGTATATAGTTCATTTTTCAGAAGAACTATTTACGGCTCAGAGGGGTACTGCGAATTGGGCCGTTTTTTGTCAACGAACCAGACTGGTGTGTTGTGACCTATTTAGGCGCTTCATTTGCGTAACTCACTGCGATCGCGTAGCGCGTCGCATTTGCACGTAGTGGAAGTGCATGCTTACTACCACATTCATTCAAGAGAAGGCTTGTGTGCCACGTGACACCCCACGCTTTCTTGCAATGAAATGAAAAAATTAAAAATGTTCATGGTTTAAACTGGAAAATTTATTAATGTATATAATAAAATAAATATTATAATGACTCTACGTAGAAGGGTCTCTGGCTTAAACTATGGTCCCTCGGTGACTACGTTAGTGCTATTTTGCTCGGCGGCTGTGCCATCCTGAAACAAAAAAATTTTAGCAATAATGTAGGGCACCTGGGACATAGTTACCAAGAGCGATCATGCAGTATATATCGGTATATGAGTACCTATCTAGTATTCAGGCAGTCACAGGTTAGAACCGTCACAAATGCATGTGTGTTTTTTCAACTCTAGTGCCTGGCATTCTAGGAAAGATAAAATAATTAGAAACATTTGAAACCTTGAAGTATTCTCATCTGCAAAATATCATACTCAAGTATGCTCAGGATAAAATACAGGTTGGTTATAAGTGACCAAAAAACTATTTCTGTCAGTTATCTGCATATGATGATATCATCAACCAACTGTGCTCTTAGAGTACACTACATTTCCTCATCTCATAGGGCAGATTATACATTATAATCTTACTGGAACAGGTGATTACAATGTGGTATCACTTTCACTCCACAAGTTTACCTATCAGAAAAAATTAAGTTCCAAAACCCACAACCTCCGATTACAAGCCCCATATTCTACACCAGGCAGCAGATCAATCCCAAGCCAGCAGGGTCACATCTTTTGTAAGATTTAATACTAGTAACAGATAAACTGCACACATGTAAAAACGTAGCTGCCACAATGGACATGAGGCAGTGGGTGATGGCAGAAAAAATTTTAAAATGGGGAGGGGAGAGTGGCGTGGCACTTTATCTGATGAATTTTCAATAATTTTACTCATCGGTTTTGATTCATTTCAATCAAGCATTGGTGGAAAATGATGTGAGTTAAATGTGGACAAATGGAAATGCATAAAGTGCCAATAAAATAGGTTTCTAATTTTGATAAGTGTGGGGAAGGCCCCCATTTCAAGAGGATACGTGCGATGGTGACTGGCCCCCTTACTCACCCCCTCCCCCACACACTGAATTTTACATTAGTATTAAATGCAAACAAACAAAATCACTATCTTTCTAACTCAGCTTGATTGTTTTTTTTGGACATTCATAAATGTCCTATTTTTACCCTAACAGAGAGAAGTGAAGGGGTTAAAGGGTAGAAGCTCAGAACCATTGGACATCCGTGGTGGGATTGCGAACCCAGGCCTCCGGCATACCATTCCCATGAGCAGGCGATGGCAAGCCTACGAGGGAGTCGCTGGCTTTCGTGCCCGTATGAGTAGGGGACTGGTGCGTCATTGAATCTTTTGGACTTGTGCATTTTCCTAACCTCAGCTATGGGTATCGTGAGAGATTTGGTTAGTTGATAGGCTAATGAGGGGGGGATGGGCTGGCCTGATTAATTTAAATAAAGTTGTCACCTTCATTGCCATACCTTGAGCAAAAAAACACCTATAAAGTTTTGCACTGATATATCAATCTGTTTGAGTGTTGTGAGAGCTAAAAACATGATTTCTTAGCCCTATAGAGCACCTTGTAAAATTAATATGGTCAACCGAAAAAGTGGGCACATTTTTGACTCATTAAAAATCCAACCAAACATCTTTTTGCCACCAAGATTTTTCATTAAAGGGGAATTTCTGGGATAAAAAGACCTCTTAAAAACCCAAAACAAACAAAACCCCACACCCCTCCCACCCCCACAAACAACCCAAAAAACCAAACCAAAACAACACCCCCAACACACCCCCCCCCCCCCCCCCCCCCCCACCGACTTACTAAAAAATTTGAGATTTTTATATCATCTGAACCATAGCCTTAGTAATCCATGTGTGCCCAATCTTAAGTGCAAATTCGGTTGTTTTTCGCATTCTGTAAGAAATTCGCATTTGTATTTTCTGTCCATAAATGGACAGAATTACAGTACATTGACCTATGGGACCGTGGTAAACGGGCAATTGCATATACACAAAACCGCAAGATTGAGATCAGCTCAAATTTTGAGAATAAGCTTTTCTCAAGGATTATCTAGTTTATTTTCAACATGACTAAAATCAGAAAGTGCTGAAATCAAGAATGCACTTTAAGATTTCACTTCAGGTCTAAATGAGAAAAATAGTGGCTTTCATTAGACACAAACTATTGCCACTTCCGTTAAAATATGTGGTTCTGGGGATGAGGGCTATTGCGATAGGCCACGTTGTCTTTTTTTTCAAATGTTTTTTAATGCCATGACTCTCTGAGAACATTTTATGTATACCGCATTCCATCGAGAGTAATTGCAAATTTTTTCTTAAACGATAAGCTTCTATACTTCGTCCAACCTAAAACAAGAGTGATGTCATAGCTTTTGACGAAGCTATTGTGAATGCGTATCGCTGATGTCAACTTTGTACGATCGCATTACAGCTGTGGCTTACTGCCCGATTCAATGTTTCAAAGACGGCTGTGAAACGCATGACGGCACTCCTTAGTTCAGCGCCGGAAAAGAGTATACTTGCCAATTTGTCCAATGTTGGAATGAGCCGGACTCTGAGTCCTGAGCTGAGTTCCAATTCCATACTTTAGTTGACACTGGCTTTGTGATGTTATGAGACAGTGTGACTCTCTGCTACACGGGGACCATGAGTGGCCGCTTAACGTCCCCTTACGAAGGATGGGATGCTTTCATGATTCATTGGCCCCAATTTTCCATGTCAACCATGGAGAGAAGAGGTTTCTGTATTTAAGCACGGTTATACAGATCAAATCCCAGAATTGAATATACGCATAAATCCCGACAAGTGACCCCACAGGTATTCGGACCCGGGAATTTTTGGTAAACATTTATGTGCCACAGCAAGCACCCTCCTAACCACTAGGACCATTGCTCTCCCCAAGATACAATCACATCAAAACTTCCTTTAATATTGATCAAGGTCACATACGAGGAAAAAAAATCAGAACTAGGGATGGGAACGGTTCTACAGGATGAGCAAGATTGCGCATTTCAAGTGTTTGTATGTGCATGCATGTGTGTGATGCATGTGTGTGCATGCATGCATTGGGTGGTATGCGTGCATGCCTGATGAGTGAATCCAAATCTACACTTAAGTGGGTGATGGACCTTTCAAGGGCAAGGGGGTGGTTGTGTCGTTTGTGAGCGCAGGAATTTAGGCCTAGGTCTCGTTGTGCTTGCTGCATGCAAGCATGCATGCATGCGTGGGTGCTGTGTTTACATTTGAATACTCGCTCTAAAATTGAAAATTTGTGGTTTAATTAATACTAACAGCTCTAAACCTTTTATACCTCACAGTTTCACACAGGAACCTTAGAAAGTTTTGTTATGAATACAGGCCAAACCAATTAAATTATTTGTTGATTTTAAATGATAATTATGAAACTAATTATTCTATGTCCTGTGTATCTGCCTATTGTCGTCCCTTCAAAAAATAAAAGTAAGGGCAACTGAATGGAATCTCCCTTATAGAAGAGATTTCCTAAAGACCTTTCACCCCAAAAATGCGGATGTAACTCAGACTAAATTTGTCCTTTCTTAGTGTTCCTAAAAGGTCACTACCCAATCCTCAAGCCTCAACCCCACCACTCAATCCATCATTTTGTGTATTTTTGACAACCATTAGCAACTTTGGATTTTCTCATCTCATCTACAAAAATATTCGGCCTGACCTCTTCACACTACAAAGCTAAGAATAGGGGTTGTTTACATGTTGTATTGTTAGAGGGAATCTTTTTTGTACAGTTATCTATGGGCTTATGGAATATACACATTGACTGCTCAGATTGAATCAAAAGGTTTATGGAGTTAACGGCCGTTCCTTTAAAAACCACTGTTGCAACCTTTATTTGGCAAAACTTTTCTCACTGGAAAGCCCATTTAGCTCAAATGTTATAGGCTTTCAACTGAATCCTTTTGCGTACAGCTACAATCAGTATTTCGCCCAAAATTTAAAATGGCCCCAATGTGGTCTCTTAATTGTTGTAAGTGTTGCATCACATCAAGAATTACGGCATTTTATTAATTTTTGTGAACATGGACATTAAATTCATTAAAGTTACTTAAAACTTCCATTTTGAATACAAATATGGGATCCTGACATTTTTGACAAAAAAAAAACAGCCGTTATTTAAAAAAACTGTGTTAGTGATTGATGGAACTGAAACAAACTGTGGAACGTTTCCCAAAAATTTTAGCCATGGAGCTAAAAAATACTTGTACAGGGGGTCTAGGTCCTTCTAAAGAACTGAAGAAGAGGTGGCGCAAGAACTGGGGGTGACGGTGGTGTTGAATGCCACTCATAACTTTGTTTTGTGACTCATCATAAAGTACTGCCATTTTAGGTGGTCAGTGCCCTCCTCCTCATGGTTGATGAATGAAAATCCAATAACCCCTTAACTACTCTGACTTGTGCTGTGTTTTGGAGGGGTTTGTGTAACTAACACGGCTAAATGCCGAGTAGAGTAGCATTTAGAATCGGGAGAAGCCGTAGGTTGGTAATATGCAGAGAGCAGAACTTCAGATCTGTAAATCCTCAAAAATGATTAATATAGAAAGGTTCTTCTAAAACTATTACTAAATGCAAGCGTGTGCGTGGACTTGTCACATCAAGACTGGTATTCTAAAAGCGAGTCTAACAAGACATCTGTGTTTTAAACCAGGGTTGTCTTACATGAGTGGACATTTTTCTTACGATAATACTCTAAAAGTTGTGTGCTGTAAAAAGGGGAGAAAGTTCAATATGTATGGGGCAGAACACAGCAGGAGACAGAACCACCACCAAGGACCCCATCCATGAGGAATTTTCTAACCTAACATTAACTTTCACAGTTATTTTGAAAGGAAAAAAAGAAAAAAAAAAGGGGTCCATCTGTAGGGACAACCCTAGGTTTAATTAAACCCAGTTGTTTATAAAGTGAGACTTCCTTCAGAAATACCAGCCAAGACTTGTACTCAACCTAACTCAACACATTGAGGATGGTTTCGAGAAGGGTATGGGTAACCGGAGATGTGTTCGCGACCTCTCAGCAGCATAGGACACTGTTAAGCACAGATGCCTACTCCATAAGATCCTGGAAATTACCAAGGACATCGCTGACTGAGCTGATCCTTGGATTGGACTGGCTAACAGGATGTTCTTTGTTCAGTAGGAGCGAGAAGAGCCGATGGCGTAGCTCAAGAATGGTCTACCACAAGGGAGTGTGCTTGCACCTACCATCTGTTCAACATATTACCAACGACCAACCTAGGAGTGCAGGAACCTGTCGGTTTTATTTATGCAGATGATCTTGGAATTAGCGCACAAGATGCCAACTTCACAGTTGTTGAAGAGAGACTCTCCAAGCTTTGGATGAACTCACTCCTTATATAGGAAACCATCTACGTGCAAATCCATCTAAGACACAGGTGTGTGCTTTCCATCTAACGGCAACCGTGAAACCAAACGTCCAGCTTAAAGTTACCTGGTCTGAACTCCCCTGGAGCACTGTGATAACCCTGTCTACCTAGGAGTCACCTTGGACGACTCTCTCTTATAAGACCCACATTGAGAAGACGAAGAGTAAAGTATGTTCACGCAATAAAACATCTTGAACAAACTCACTGGCACCAGATGTGGTGCTCGCCCACTTACCCTAAGATCGACGGCACTTGCCTGTGATACTTCATGTGCAGAGTAGCCTGCCCGTATGGAAAGATCAACCCTGCAAAGAAGCTTGATCCTGCGTTAAAGGGCCTACTGCCGGATTTCAAGATGCCTCCGTCCAACACCAACGGAAAACTTGTACATCCTAGCAGGAATTGCTCCACCAGACATCCTTCGTAGCGTAGCGAGCATGCAAGAGCGTAGCTGCCAAGTATCCAATGTGAAGCACGCCTTATCCTGGCAATACCTACCTGCTGCCAACCGCCTTAAAAATCCAGAGAGAGGTTCTTACGGCAGGGAGTCCAACCTCTTGACACAGTCTCTAAGGGGGTAAAGAGAGAGTCCGCCTTGTGGAAATAAAGACTTGCCATCAACCAAGTAACATCTATCGGTATTGAACCTGGGTGAGCATCTCCCACCTGGAGCTGACCCTCATGGGCTAATGGCGATGCCTCAATAGATTGAGAACCAGAACTGGCCGATCTAAGGTTTCCTCCTTGCATAAGTGGGGTCTAACTGGAAGCAGATCGGGATACTACCTGTGGTTGTGGAACAGCACCACAACAAGGAATCACAACAACCCCCCCTCTTGGTCTGCCGACTGCTGGAGCAACAATGCACAAACAGGACCTTGCGGAATTCTTGAAGCCAGCCAGAACGTTGTACCCATCTCTTGCTGGATCATATTTTGAGAACCACGGTTGGAACGATAAGAAGAGACACCATCTTTTTATGTGATTTCAATGAACTTAACAAAAGACCCCGGGGCTCCAACCCAGCATTCATTCATTTTCATTGCACTTTATTTCCAACACGGAGGCCCAACAACAAAAGTTGTTCTGTCCTTTTGGGCCTGGGTACATCATACACCATATGTACAAAATAAACCATTATCTTAATGCTAAAAGTCAAGACTACATACAAAATCAAGCAATCAAATATGAACAAATAACAAAATGCCAAAACACATTAAAACCGCATTAACAAGAAAGTCTTTTGATTGTCTTCTTGATACTTCAAAGTGATAGACTGCTGATATTCTCATCAAGGTTGTTCAATTTTTTGCACCTCGATAGAATACTACGTTTTTTGTAGTCAGTTTTAGGTAGAGGAATACAACATTATATTTAATGTGCCGAAAATTATAGCTTTAATTTAAAGTAGGAGAAAAGACGAGTTAGAGAGGGAGGTGCTATTCCACTAAGATTTTTTGTAATGTTAAAATGGAGTTGTATTGCTGGCCTTGTGAGAGTGGTTTTCCAGTCGACGGGCTAAGAACCACTTTCTGGTGTTGTCCCATTTAGCACCCCACATTATTCGCGCAGCTCTGTTTTGAATAACCTGTAGGCGGTTGGCAACAGTAATACCACAATTTCCCAAACAACATTCACAGTATTGCAAGATTGGAAGATAATTGCATTATAACCATTTTTTAAAACATCATAAGGAATAAGGAATTCCACTTTGTTAACATAAACATACCTTTCAGAGCTTTTTTTGACGACATGGTCGATTGATATGACCAAGTTAAAGTATCATCAATAATACACCAAGGTGTTTGCACTGATGCACTCGCTGATATTGACACCATTTATGCACACTTAAGTTGTTTATTGTCCTTTGTATAAAAAGCTTCTGCCTAGCACCTATTAACATAAACTCAGGTTTTTTTTTGACTTTAGACTGAGTTGTTACTCTGAAGCCATTTGGTGAATAACATCGAGATCAGCATTAATAAGTTCACAATATTATTAGTTGAGTTTGAAGCATAATAAATAATGGTGTCTCAGCATAACATCTTACTTTCAACTTTAACAATGAGACCTAATTTTGGTAGAGCATTAATGATACAAGAAATGCAAGGGGGGGCCATCAATAGAGCCCTGTGGCATTCCGCAACAATATCAGCACAATCAGAAAGTGTGCCATTAACAGAAGTTACTTGTGTACGACCTGTAAGGTAACTATTAACCATGCGATACAATATTTACTAACACCATACATGTTTAGTTTATTTAGGAAATACATGAGTTACGGTGTCAAATGCCTTCTTCAGATCCAACCTGCATACTCCACCATATTAACCTTATCAATTTCATCATACCAATCTTCATTATATAACTAGCGCTGAAGTAGTAGAGTGGAGAGGACGGAAACCAGATTGATTGATATTAATTAGACCATTATCATTTAAATGTTTATATAGCTGACAAAACTGCCCTTTCAATAATTTTAGAAATCACAACAAGAATAGAAATGCCTATAATTGCTCAGGATCAGACTTTGCTGGGCGTATGACATTTGACATTGGACGTTGCGACATTGGGTATCTGCAGTCAATACATTGGTACAAACTTCTGACATGTATTGGCCTATGAACTATTCTTAAAGGGGGGGTGACCCCAATTTAGTCTATAAATTTTTCAACATCGTGATAGAAATGGCCTGCCCCAAAACCCAATCTGTAAAGTTTTGCACCGTATTCCACCAAACCCATTTTTAGTGAGAGCTAAAAACATGATTTTGTAATCCCTAAAGAGTACGGTGTAACATTAATATTGTTCAACCAAAATAATTCATATTTCTTTACAACATCCAACCCAAAGCCTTTAGAGCCCTTAAGATTTTAAAGTGTAATGAGAATGTAGCTTTCTTCTGATACCAAAATTTGTTACCACTTCCGGTATAATCGGAGGTCCCTGGGGTGAGGCTATTAGCAATCGGACCATGGACCTTTAAGAGAAGATCTGCAAACAACTTCAGCCAATTAAGGTATGTTAGCACTAGCCCCTTTCCTATTAACCTTAGAAAATGTATATGCTGGAATCATGCAGGATCCTTTAACAATTACCTGTCAATTTTCATCAGTTTACATTGTTGGTAAATTAGGTTGCATGTCATTTAAATAAACCACTTCAAACAACAAAGTAATTAAACACTCATTGAAAGTGCAACTAATTGTCCCTCAAAGCATCCTCATTGTTTTTGAGCCGATAATCACGTTTCAAGTACCATTTCCCTGGGAGGGCACCTAAAGAGGTTCCACACAACTGGTAGCTGAAGATAATACAGAAGTTGCTTAGAGAACCTTGAAGAGTCGAATTACCGTTATGCACATACCGTAAAAAAGAAGTGTGCTATGTGGCCCTGAAACCGTGCCTTGCCTTGTGTTCACTTACCCCATGTGACGGACTACTTTCACAAGTCCCCCTACCTTTTCCCACTTTCTTTCTTTCTTTCACAACCTTTTTTGCAGACTACGAACTTCTGATTGATGTATTTCCTTTGCAGTTTCAGTTGATGACCACATCCTAAGAAGTGAAATATAAATACAAAACTCTCACTGATAATGAGCTCAGAACTAGCACGTGTTCTGTCAGAGTGGAAGGTGTGGTACTAGGTCCTTTTCAAGGTAAGAAAGTAAACTTGTTTCTTGTTGTTTGCATCACTACATAATGTGTTTTTGAAATTGACAAACTTTCACGAACAAAAATATTAGCATACCTGGGGGAGTATACCATTACTGGGAATTGTTTACATTTAGGGGTGATTGCGATTGGTTCGTTGTTGATTATGCAAGTTACAGAAAGTTTACATACAGGTGTTTTTTAAAAATATGAACTATTTGCCAGTGTTGTCTGTTTGTTTTTTCTTTACAGGTAACAAATTTTTTTAAATTTTAAATGACCAGGGTTGTTCAAGTACGCATCTTAAGCGCACTGGCACATTTCACAAAATATACATTTCTTCAATTTGCAATTAAAAAAAAAAAATCTAGGCCATTGGAAGAACAGAGATAGATTTTACACATAACAATACATCCCCAAAACAGATAAGGACTTGATATGAGGCTAAAGATATCCAGGTAATTTGTCGGCCAACTTTAAAGTTTTCCAATAATCTTTAATCACAATTGTATATTACATGAATATTTTTGACTCGTACTCATATATTAAAACCACAAGGTTATAGACCGGTCAACCAGTGTGCATAGCGGTGGTAAACATTCCTACAACACAGCTGCGTGTTCTTGTGTTAAACGCGATTTTCGTCGTCTGCTGATTTCGCGTCTCCGTCGACGTGAAATTACAAAATCGTTCCGGTTACCCATAAGGAAGCTGATTTGGTCTTAATCATTTCGGGTGGGGCTTTTGTATATATAAAATCTTTCAACCAGCAAAAATACGATTTTGAAAAAACTTAGGGCGGACATTTTTCAAATGTCCATTTCTCTTTAAACAACGTTGTGAAATTTAAAGTCTTTAAGGATGGTTGTTGACCAACACCAGTTGTTTTACAACTTTTTAAACAGCTTTATCACTTTCATATTTTGTTTATTTTCTGATTTTACTGTATAGGTAATAAATATCTTTAAAAAAAACTTGTTTGATTTTTTTCACTAGTTGTTCTCAACAGGCATGGAGCACAATCGTCAAAAAACACCCCCGATTCAAAGTTTTGAGCCACACCTCCAGTGTGGTCAACACTATAATGACCTAGTCCACTTCTAATTCATTCCATTAAACGCACCGCACTAGAACAATACAGCACACTGCACATAGCCAACCGGCAACACCATGGACGCTCCACCCACAACCAAAGTTTGAAGTGTTATGCAATAAAGGTTTGTGTGCTCTTTGTTACACCCGTCCAAATTACTCTATTTTTGTATTTCCTGATGGCTACCAGACAACATTGCGGACTTTGTTCATAAATGGAGAAGGCGAGTCTCAGCCTAAAACATTTTACATTGGCCGGGCCGCGGCAAGCTATGGCCGGTGCGGCGATCGCCGCACCACTTTTGAGAAAGACACAAAAAGAGCGAGAGAAAGAGCGGAGAAAGAAAGAGAGGAAAGGAGCGAGAAGGAAAAGAGGGGGATTAGAAAAAGAAGGTGAGAGAGGGAAGATAGAGGAGAGAGAAAGAGGGGAGGGGAGGGGAGAGATACGTGCGAAAGGTGGAATTGAAAGTTTGATTGTTTAATAAAGTTTATGGGTATTCAAAAATTAGGTAATATCAATGGCGGATCCGAGGGACAGAGGAGCCGTCGTCTCTCCCCCAACTCGAAGAAAAAATCATGCGACACTGAACTTAGCTACTTATACTTTCTACGGAAAATACTTTGTAACCCATAAAATTTCAAAATTTTCGCGCTACGCGCGGTGAAAGGTGCACCAAGAGCTTTCCACATAATAGTTATCCGTAAAAAGATGGAAAATTATGATTTCTGCCACCATTGTAAAGCGTTCTATCAAATGGCTAAATCTGAGAATCATTTTCTTGGGTACAAAATTGGGAAATGTCGGAAAGACATGTTTTACGCCTACGTTTTACATTGAAATTAAGAAATAAAAATCACACCTTTGTTTTCACTTTCAAGAATTTGTGTAGCCAAATACAACGGTTAATAAGAAATATATGGGGTCCTTAGCTATATGAAATCCACTACTGTAACCCAATTATGGATGCCACCAAAATCTTTCGTGTGCACCTATAAGGAGTTATAGCTCGATTCAGTCAGGGCCTATTGGGGTTCTGTAGGATTTAAAAAGGGGGTACTAGGGGATTTTTAAGCATTATATAGGGGACAATTGCATAAATTTCAATTGTCAAAATTTGCATGAGAAAATATTGTTGTGGAAAACGAACATGGCAAAGGTTTCGAGCCTACCGCACTCGCACCTCGTCCCTGTCGCTTGATATAGGAACTCTCTACGAGTACGTAATGTAACGTGGATTACTACAAAAGAAATAAACTATATTTTACTTTTGACTCGTACTCACTATATTAAAACCACAAAGGTTAGAGACGCGGTCAAACAGTGTGCATAGCGTGGGGAAACATGCCTACAAAGGTGCGTGTTCTTGTTTTAAAGCCATTTTCGGGTTCGTCGTCAGCTGAATTTCGCGTCGCCGGCGTCGCGAAATTACAAAATCGTTCCGTTTTACCCTAAGGAGGCTGATTTGGTCTTAATCACTTAATCGAGGGTGGGGTCTTTTGTATATAAAAGCTTTACAACCATGCAAACTATCTATTTTGAAAAATCTTGAGGGCGGAACTATTTTTCAAGTGTGCCCGTGTCTCTTTAAAAACTTGTTCATCTAATTTAAAGTCCTTTAAGGATGGTTGTTGAACAACACCAGTTTTTTTACCACTTTTTAAACAGGCATTTTATACACTTTTCATATTTTGTTTTAATTTTCTGATTTTACTGTGTATGTGAATATTTTCAAGTAAGTGGTTTTTGATTTTTTCATAGATGGTTTCAAATGGCCATGGAAGCACAGCGTCAAAAACACCTATTCCAAAGTTTTTTGAGCCAACTTCTCAATTAGTGGTCAACAATTAAAGACCTAGTCCAATTCTACATTCTTCACATTAGCAATCACACACCACACTAGAACAATACAAGCAACATGCACATAGCCAAAACCGGCAACACTCATGGAACGCTCCACCCCCAACCAAAGTTTTTGAAGTGTTTATGCAATAATGTGTGTGTGCTCTTTGTTTCCTTACACCCGTCCAAATATTCTCTTTTTGATTATTTCATGATGTCAATACCAGACACTTTGATATCTTTTGTTCATAAAATTTAGCAGGAGCAGTTTCTCAGGCCTAAAACATTTACATTGGCCAGGCCGGCGCAAGCTTGCGCCATGTGCCGGCGATCGTCTCCCCCGCACCCCTTTTTTTGCTACTACACAAACTACTCTATCTACTATCTTCATCCCCTCCACTCTACTCCCTTTCTCGCATACTTCAAAAGATTTTTATTCCAAAATAAGTTGATATATTCGATATATAGTAATTATACAGAGTGTTCGGTAGATCGTTCGAACAGGTGGAATATGAAAGTTTCGCTTGTCCTTAAATAAGTATGGGTATTCACAAATTAGGTAATATCAATGCGGATCCGAAGGAGCCGTCGTCTCTCCCCCAACTCGCCGAAAAAATGCAATGCTACAATGACACTACACTTGCCTATTTATACTTTATACGGAATACTTTTGTAACTCCATAAATTCCAAATTTTTTCGGCAGCAACGCGCGGTTAAAGGTGCACCAAGAGATTTCACATATAGTTATCCCGTAAAAATAGGGAAAATTTCTCTGATTTCTGCACCATAAGTCATCCTTTCTAATCAAATGGCAAATTCTTAGAATCATTTTTTGGTACAAAATTGTGAAATTTCGATTGACTAAGTGTTTTTACACCTAAGTTTTACATTGAAATTACGCACATAAAAACACCCCTTTGTTTTCACTTTCAAAGGCATTTGTTAGGCCAAATACAAGTAAGAAATAATAATTTGGGGTCTTTATCTATATGAATCACTACTGTAACCCAATATATGGATGCCCCCAAAATCTTCGTGCACCTATAAGGAGTTATAGACGAACGCGGTTTCAGTGCAGGGCCTATCTTGGGTTGTTTCCTGTAGGATTTTAAAAGTGGGTACATATGGGAGGGACTCTTTCTAACTAATATAGGGACAACTTGCATAATTTCAAATTGTCAAATTTGCAGAGAAAATATGTGTGGAAAACGAACATTGCAAAGGTTTTTGAGCCTCCCGCACTGGCACCCCTCTTGTCGCTTGATATAGGAACTCCTACGTACGTTACATGTAACTGATTAAGACAAAAGAATAAACTAAATTTTTGACTTTTGACTTTGATCACACCAATTAGAAACGTGAACCACTTACAAATTTCAAATTGGTTTAAAATCTAATTTGCATGAGAAATGCGTTTTGGACAGCTAACATTGCAGGGTTTTTCGCGCTTTCGCGCGGAAGGGGGACACTACTACCACACCCCTCGCGTCCGCTGGATATATGAACTCTCCATGAACATTAACCACGATAGCCCATCTAGAAAACACAATTTTCCTCCCCGGACCCTTAGGGCCCATTAGACTTCAAGGGGAGGGGGTGGGAAACTTTTAAAAAAAAATCACCCCCATACGATCAAAAAAATCCAACTATTGAATTTCGCGGTTTCCTCGTCTTTCGCGGCTCGCTAACAAAAAATTCAAAGAATATAAGCTGTTGTCCACCCCACGACCTTTGCCTGGCACGGACCTTTGATCTCAACATATGAGGGATCGCTGGTGCACCTATGACAACAGTTTTTGTTCCAATGACGTTCAATTTTTAATTTAAGTCAATTTTACTTTTTCAGCCCATTTTTCAACTTTGACCTCACAATGCACCTTTTGACCTTGTCAACATTGACCCTTGCCGCATCAACATATGAGATCTCAGTTTTGGCACCTATGACAGAAGTTGGTTCCAATGAAGTGTAAACTTTTCAATTGGAAAGGGTCAATTAAAAAAAAACTTCACAATTTTTTTGACACACCCATCACACACCCACATACACCATACACACTACACACGCACACGGATGCTAAAAGTGTCTGCCATCTATAAGCTGGCGGCCCAACAAAAAACTTCCACCCACTTTCCCATAAAAAAAAAATCCTACACCTTATATAGGTAAAAAAACTGCCTGTGGAAACAGAAAAAAAATTGCCTTTTTACGCTTACCTTGGAAAATACTCTACTATAACCCATAAAAATTTGACAAATTGCGGTTTAAAGTAATTAAAGTGTGTGCTTTCTCGCCGATTTGAGAAATGACGACCAATTTTGGTCACTATCGAAACGTTGCGACCAATCTTGGACTACCTTTACGCATGCAATGAAACGGCCCGTGCTCCAACTTTAAAACGTGTTCAATTAAAACTGAGCCTTACACCAGCGTTAATCATTTTTTCAGATCGTTTCTCAAGTAGGCCTATATTTATAGCTATTTTTTATAATTAACTTGCAATTTTAAATTGGGTCTATACTATTTAGTAGAAAAGGATGCCCTTGAAAACTACCAGTTCGCCCTCCAGCCTAGCACCCCGCATTCGTTTACGCGGCACATGGCTGCATGGTCGGCCATTAGTTTACAGGCAAAAACTAAACATTTGATTTTTGTTTTGCAAACCAAAGGTCCCATGCTTATAAAATGAATTATTGTTACCATCAAATTTGCATGGGAAAATGTTGATTTGGAAAGTGAACTTGCAAGGGTTCCGCACTTTGCCAGCACTCACTCGGCAGCTCGATACACGTACGCGTACTATTCATTGACACTTTGCATATATAACAAATGTTAACCCATCACTATATTTGAACTTTTAAAAACCGTTGATCATACCAATAAGCCTTATTTCAATTTTTTCTAACAATTTGCATGGAAATGCGTTTTGGACAGCGCACATCCAAGGGTTCCGCGCTTTGCGCGGGAGGGGGTCACCCCTCATTCGCACCCACCCCCAGACCGCTTTAATACAACCTTTCCATGAATAGCTTATGCTTAGTTCAAACAATGTTAAAACCATCAACTTTATAATTTTTACTTTATATATAAACACGTTGAGCATACTTACAGAGTTGTCCAAAAGGTTTACACTTTTTTGTCTTAAAATTTCTCAACCGGTGCATATCAAATTCGTTTGAAATATTTATTACCTATACAATATCTTGTTAGAACCTGGAGAAAATGACGTTAAAAACAGAGCTCAATAACAAAATTGTGGTGGTGTGTTGGAAAATAGTCAAAAACCACTTTGCACACACTAAGTCTTGGGGCAATCGTGGTTAACCATAATCAATACCATTGCGTGAACTGTTTTTTTTTTTTTAAGTTGATTCTGACGTTGTGTTTGTGTGAGGTGTTTACCTTTTGAAATGAATGAGATAATATTTCAAACACATGAAACTGAAACAGAGACGTACACTTGAATCACTTGTATACACTTTCGAAAATTAATGTCCCTTTTACAAAATAATTAAGTTGTTTTCAATTGGAGAGAATTTTAAATTAGATAGGGTCTTACATTCTTTTCCCTTGTCATCACTTTTGTAAGCTGTAGCTCAGTGTTAACTCTAAAAAATAAGGCAATTTACAACTGAGGAAAGTTTTTTTTTCAGAAGAGTTAATAAACACCAAGTCCAATGACGGGTGCGTTGTTCAAAATGTTTGAGTGTATCAATCTTTGCATCATGATCGCTACTAAGTGCCCATATCGACTTACGTAGGCCTATAGTGTGCAAGTGGTTTTTCTCACACCTTTTTTTCTCCAGATGGCGGCCATTTTGTCACATGTCATATTTTAAAATTAACCCAAAAAGTATGTTTTAAAAATTAACTAAAATAATGTAGTTAATAAATATCCTCAGTAAATTGAGATATATGTCCTATCTAGGCCCATTTGCGAAATTTGCATAAGAAAAATTGTAAACTTTTTTGGACACACTCGTTATAAGCATTAAAAAGCATTATATATGCACATGTAAAGTGAAACCACTTACATATAGGTTTTCTATAAATTTGCATGGGAAATGTGTTTTGGAAAGCGAATATTGTCAAATGTTCCGCGCTTTTCGCGGGAGGGGGATACCCCCTCCCGCACCCACCCCCGACAGCTTATATATAGGAACTCTACATGAAAAATTTATGCTTAATTTCAGACAAACTTAACTCGATCATATTGTTATTATTATAAATTTATATTTTACTTTTTAAACCTTTGATCATACCTGTAAAGCATTATTTCAAATTGTTTGGGATCAAATTTGCATGGGAGTCTGTTTTTTTTTTGAAGCGAACATTGCAATTGTCCGCTCTTCGCGCAGGCAATGAGGAACCATATTGTCCTGGGGCAGAATTTCGGGCCAAAAAATCTCATAGAAGCCAGACTGCACACCGTTATAACCGTCGCGCGCTCTGTAACCGGTACTACACGGACACTCATTACCCCGCCGCACCACTTTCATTGCTTCCGCCGGCGCTGATTGGGTACTTGAAAAATAGGACTTTTCTTCTGTTAAAAAATCTCAATTTTGATGAGGTGTTGAGGGGGGACAAGGCGGTCGATCAGGGCCACCCACCCACCTGTTAACGGTCTGCTAGTAATTCACTATAACACTATATACTATGCAAGGGAAAAGCTTGTCACACTCAAACTTATCGATCGCATACAGTTTTTTTGTACCTGTGATGACATACCATACATTTCAAAATTGTGTTCAGGAGATCAATCCAAGACAAAATCAAATGTTTCAATTTGGTACATGGCTCAGGCTTTTATGAAAAATCTGTGCACACTAATGTTTACATAATCCCAGGTCTTTGTCAGCATTGCAATATTTAACCATGTTTCTTGAACATGGTGCACAAAGATTTCACATATCTGGTGTCCCTAAACATGTGAAAATTCTGATTTTTTTGCACTATGTAAAGCTTTCTATCAAAATAATCCACATATGAAGAATTAGGCTGATAATTTCTTTGGTACAAAATTGTGAAATTTCTAATTTACTGGAGCAAAATAATAAATTCAAGCCTATGTTTTATATTGAAATTAACCAAATGAAAATCGCCTTTTGTTTTCATTTTCAAGGCATTTCTGTACCAAAGACACGGTAAGAAATCTATCGGGTCGTATCTATATGAAATCACCCCTGACACAATATTTGTGCCCCCCAAATTCTCTTGTTGCACCTTTAAATTTTGTTTTTAGATTGTGTAGACTGTACCCATTTTGCTTTTGTTTTTTTGTTTTTTTTTTTTTTTTTCCTCAATCAGTTTTGTTCACATGGGTAGTGGCATGCAGGCCTGTGTGTGTGTGGTTTTCAAGTGGGCCCCCATTTTTCTGTTTCTTTCTGATAAATCTGACTCTCACACTCTAAAGGCACTCTCAGTGATTGCCTAAATAGGAAAATCCAAAAAATCATAAAAATCCTTATTTTTGTATGTCTGGAACAAGAATAGGTATCCCAATACTCTCAAGTAATAGAACTAAAAGCAGCCTAATAAGTACAAAATCAGTGTATTATGTCAGTACGGTCGGTAGCAAACTTATAATAGCAGAGACTATGAATAGAGATTCATATTTTTGAACCACTGCTGTTCTGACTTTTGTCTATTTTTTAGTTGGAAAACATAACTTATGAGAATTCTAAAGCTAACCGCTATTGCTAAAAAATTTCTAATTTTCTACTCTTTCAGTTGGAGCATTTATTAGGTCGTAAGGGTATCCCAAGAGCATCCCTGCTATCACCAAATGAGGATAATTTGGATAAATATTACTCTCTAAATGTATAAACGAGTGAAAATTTCACTTCCCAAACGCCGTGAAACTCTTGTAAAACACTCGAAAATGAGTGAAAAGAGCAAATTTACAATCAAAAGAGGAAAAAATCACTCCAAAAAGAGTGGATTCACTCGTTTGAGGAGTTAAAACGAAGGGGACAACAATTTTGAGGAGTGAAACGAAGGACAACACGAAAAAATGGGAAAAGTGGAAATCCACTCTTTTAGGAGTGATTTTTACTCTTTTTGAGTGGACATTCGCTCTTTACCTCATTTTCGAGTGGTTTAAAAGAGTTACACTCTTTGGGGAGTGAAATTTTCACTCGTTAACATTTAGAGAGTATAAACTGGCACCAAAATTACCAATTCTTTCCACCAGCTTAACCATGGCACATAGCATTTGTTGTAGCTTTCTGGGGATATTTTCATGGCAACACCCAGCTTGTAGTAATTTCCAAGGGGCACATTCACCGATCTTTGCAAACAAATTTCCGATCACAGACAAAAAATGGTCAGCCAATTGCTAGGCAAACGGGTGAAAAAGACAAGTTGCCTTTCCCTCTCCCCCCCCCCCAAAAAACAAAAAAATTTTCCAAGCTGCACTCTAACACCTTTCTTAAATATCTTCATAAATATGATCCTTTGAGATTCTAGTCAAAATTTCTATTCTGGTCAATTGACAAATCGCCAGTTAAATTTGACTAGAAAACCCCATAGGATCATATTTAACAACCAACAAGGTATTGTTAAGAGTGGTACCATCATCCTCAGAATGAAATACTCATGGCGTATTCCGCAGGTGAAGGAAGTTGCCCTTTAAGTTTTTGTTGTGGGGGGGGTTGGAAGCCATTGGCTATTAATGCAGAATCATCTTTTTTCACATTTTTGCCCTCAATTGGACTTTTTTGTACTGATCAGGAATCCCACACCTCCCCCACCTACCCCCCCCCCAGGCTTCCACATGTGCAGAAAGTTGGCTCCAAATATCCCAAAAAATACAGAACACCTGGTCATAGAGTGATTAAAGACACTAATCAGTGATTCACACCAAATGAGTCAAAAAGTGACGATTAAGTCGTAGAAATCTCTAGTTATTTCTCTAATTCGTCTAATTGACAATTGACATAAAAGAAGAAAACAGCAGTATTCAGATATATATATCTCCATTCAATCACATGTTGTATAATAGTGTCCTGGTCCGTAATGGACAGGATAACTAAATATCCGATTTTGTCCTATTAGGTTGCTTTTTGGTCTTATAACTTCTAGGTTATGTTAGGACAATAATACTCGTTACAGAAACGCAAAAATCTGATTTTTGATGATTTTTTCGATTTTCTGATTTAGCAAATCACTGATAGTGCCTTTAAGTACTTTTAAGAGTGCACTCCTTTTTTTAGTAATGGGTGTTGTTGTTGGGTGTTTGTCATGTTCGGTGTTTGTGTTTTTTCTTGCTTTTGTTTCATTTTTCATTCAAAGGTGGTATGATTTCTTGGTTTAGTTCAGAGATTCATTCTATACTCTCCGACCGGTATTCACAAAAGCGGGTTAACTTTAACCCAGTGTTTATTTACCCTGGGTTAAATATCCCATAGAAATAAGAACATGAATTTAACCCCCTCATGATCGTGGTTTAAACCCTGTTTTAAAGAAAACCCGTGGTTAAATTTACCCGTCTTTGGTGAATACCACCTCTGTGTTGTGTATTGGGGTAATTAGTATAGAAAGGGTGGTGTTTAGATAAATATTGAAGACACCACCTAACGTTGTAATTTGTTTCAGGGATTAATAGAAATTGCTTTGGTCATCGTGTAATGCCTTATTGCTTCTTAAATTTTTATTTTTTCATTAAAATAACTTTATTGTTGTATTCACCTATTGATTTAAATACATTTTCTATTTATGACTTTCTTGTATTGTTATGATTTTAAAGAATTATTTAAGTTAGAATGATTATAATCTGTCCACGAGTTTATTTTCTCTGTTTCATGGGTTTTTTGCTGATGCTAACGTGCGTGCTGTTTTTTTTTTTTTTTTTTTTTGGGTGTGGTTGTTGGTGTGTTTGTCATGTTCTGTGTTTGTGTTTTTCTTTGCTTTTGTTTCAGTTTTACATTCAAAGGTGGTATGATTTCTTGGTTTAGTACTCAGGAGATTCAATTCTATACTCTCTGGCCGGTATTCACAAAAGTGGGTTAACTTTAACCCAGTGTTTATTTCAACCCTGGGTTAAATATCCCATAGAGAATAACATGAATTTAACCCATGATCGTGGATTAAACCCTGTTTAACCCAGGGTTAAACAGGTTAACCAGCTTGTGTGATATACCAGCCTCTGTGTTTGTATTGGGTAATTATTATAGAGGTGGGGTTTAGATAAATAATTGAATACACCAACTAACGTTGTAATTTGTTTCAGGGATTAATAGAAATTGCTTTGGTCATCATGTAATGCCTTATTGCTTCTTAAATTTTTATTTTTTCATTAAAATAACTTTATTGTTGTATTCACCTATTGATTTAAATACATTTTCTATTTATGACTTTCTTGTATTGTTATGATTTTAAAGAATTATTTAAGTTAGAATGATTATAATCTGTCCACGAGTTTATTTTCTCTGTTTCATGGGTTTTTTGCTGATGCTAACGTGCGTGCTGCAATGAACACACTCCCGTACGTACCTGTTTGGATCGTAACATACGCCTGTGATTGGCTGATTTAAAATAGCTGTTGTTGTTATGCCGAGGCGTGAATGTCTTGCGTACGGATGTGCCTTAGACACGAAACTGAAAATAAACACTTACGTGTACAGTGTAGGAGTTGTTGCTGTTTACTTTGATGTTAGATTACCACCACCACCAATAAAAGTGGATTTCTTGCCCTTTTTGTGGAATCTGGGTGTTTTCCCCTCCCCACCCTCCCACCCCACCCCACCCCCAAGTCTCCTGCATACACATACAGGTCTGATATGGTAGGGAAATGGTTTGGTTGATTTGTCAAAATTTTAAAGCAATTACACCTCAATTTTTCTTGTTGATCAGATTTGATTTTTTATGAACAAACATGGCATGCGCTTTAGCTGCAGAGCAAATTATCTGTCTTGAAATAAAAAAAATTCCCAATTAATAATTAGCTCCCCCAATTCTTATGTAATTCCTCATATAAGGAGTTTACAGTTAATCAATTACACTGGGAAGTTTATCAATCCATTCTGTTTAAGTAATAATGGTGTTTCAATGTCTGTCAATTTAAAACCGAAATTGCAGTTTGAATCATTGATTTCAATAAGCTTCAATATAATATTAAAGGTTTGAGAAAATCATTATATAAGACATTGTTTTTACTAAGAAAGGTATATATATGAATTATTGATTTGACTGTTATAGTAATTATATGATTTATAAATGGTTGGATGTTGACATTTGTTGTATTAACAGACTAGAGCTTATTAAGTTTTAAACTTGTAGTTGGGAAGTTGTTTTTCTTGGAAGTCAACAAGCACCCAAATTGTGACACTTGGGGGTGCATTGTTTTAGAAATTGGTCTGAAAACACCCATATTAAAAGAAATTGGTATTTTACTAACCCAAAGTTTGTTTTTCTTAAAGGTCCATGGCCGAGCGCTAATAGCCTCGTCCCCAGGGACCCCAAATTTTACCGGAAGTAGTCCAAATTTTGGTATCAGAAGAAAGCTACTATTTTTCTCATTTATCCTGTGAAAAAGGCCCGTACGCAGAGGGGGTGTGGGGGGAAGCGGTCGCACCCCCCAAATTCCACAAAAGGGGAAAAAGGTCCACTTTTTTCCGATGTTTTTGATAAAAAGGTAAAAAAATTTAGAGAAAATATGACGAAAAAGTCCCTTTTTGGTGATGAGATGTTCCAAACGTCCAAAAATGGACCATTTTAGAGGGTTAGGTCCATTTTCCCCCCAAAAAAAGGTCACTTTTCGAAGACCCGCACCCCCCGTAAAAAAGTCTTGCGTACGGCCCTGCTGTGAAATCTTAGGGCTAAAGGATGTTTAGTTTGGAAGTTATGAGCGAAAATATGTCCCATTTTGGTCGACCAATATTAATTTTACACAGCGCTCTATGGGGCTTACAAAATCACGTTTTTAGGTCTCACATCAAAACGGATTGAAATAACGGCGCGAAAATTTACAGATGGAGTTTTGTGGTGAAGTCCATTCTATCAAAATGAAAACTTCATCTACTTAAATCGGGCCATCCCCCTTTAAATTGTTTTTAGGCCTAAAAAGAGTGCTTTTGCTTAGTACCTGATATGTTAAAGCCACAAATACCCATTTTGTTTCTAAATTGCTAGTGTTGGGTCATAATCAGCACCTTATATTACTGTTCTTTTTAAAGCAGTCCTAAAGATGCCATTTATGACTGTTTCTATACCTAAAAAAGTCGGATCCTGACTATTAGTAAATAAAGCATAAAAATCATCATTTCTTTATAAATACAGCGTGTTACAGTTAGTCACCTGCAGGGGTCTTTACTACAAAACAATTTCCAATACAACAATGAAAAAAATGCACTTTGATGAAAATTGGGGGTGCAATTTGTTTACATTTTGAAAAAAAATCGCTGATAGTGGCTTTAATGTGGCCCACAGTAGTACCATTTTAAAGTTGATTTCTATCTAATTTCACTTCCTGTCATTTTAGCTTGGTAAATGATCAAGTTTGGGGTTAAAAGGTCAGTCAGTAGTAAAGTATACAATTACTAGATGGTACAAGGGGAAATATAGCTATCTATTTTTTTCACAAGGGTCTGTCTACAGGACTTCCACCCTGGGCTTCCACCCCAATCCAGAAGGGTGAAGGTTGGGAGTAAAAGGGGAACATGGTAGAGGTTTCATATTGAAGTCCCAAGGATGCAAATGAGGTATAGCAATTTATTCTGTCAAACGCTACTGCACAACATTATACATCACATGACAGTAATACCTCATTTGCATCCTTATGGGACTTCTATATGAAACGAAAAATAGCTGCCCTATTTCTCCTATATGAACCATATAGTAAATGTTTTGCACGTCTTGTCTCTTGGAGGGAGAAATTTGTAGGGAAAATAGCAAAAGGGCTACCCAAGGAAATTTTTGTTTTCACTTGTGATAACCAAATGTATTATACCACTTAGATCATGGAGGAGCTGCTCCCCATCGCTCACAAATGTTGGGTTACACTTGTTCCCCTGGCTCAAAGTATTGCAATGAAATGGAATAACATTTACAGTTACAGAAGTATTTACATCCCAATTTTTGAGGGATTGCCACCAAATTTGGCTACTAATTTAAGCTAAATTAATACAAATTGGGCTAATTTTTGTAAGCTTTGTGTATATTTGGTCACATTTAGTAGCTGTTGTTGAAGCAGATCACCATGCTGACATGACAACCCCCCCCCCCCCCCCGGGTCAATTGCCTTGGTTTGTCCATGTGAAATGTAAATATTTTAGTGTTAATTCAGAAATAAATACAGGGAGGATCAACACCAAAATATTTTTGCATAAAATGCATGCTTATTGCTTACCAATTTATTAATTCACACTTGAAGTGAATAGGCCACAAATGCTGTCTTCATGTAATGAAAAGATGATTTAGTTTTTTTTCATAGGGCCAATTAGGACAACTGGCAAGTTTAAACTTTGGTTTTGGTTTTCTGTTATATTAATTTGTCTAATAAACCTTCGAAACGTTCTCAGTAAGTATTCTACAACCAATCAAGTGCAAAGATAGCCCTTGCGACTTATATTCAAAGGTGGATATGATATGTGAACATGGAATTACAAAATGCACCCTAAACAAGTAATTCCACCGACTAAAAAACATACTCTAAACAAGTATTTTGGTCTGTTTTTGCTAGCCTAATGATGATTTAGAATTTTCTGTCATGCACAGAAAATCAAGCTTGGTTTTCTATAGGGACGATTACGGGAGCAGACGAGTTCAAAACAATTAAGGTTTGCGGTTTTCTTTTGTACTTGTTTGTCCACTAAACCTTTGAAACGTTCTCTGTAGGTGGGCTACAATATTGGACAAATTTGAAAGCAATTGACAATTTTGAGTTAAAGCGGCACTGGCACATTTTCACAAAATATGAAATTTCTTCAATTTGCTCTCAAATGATAGTCTAGGCCATTAGAAGAACAGAGATATATTTTACACATAAAAATAACATATCCCAAAACAAATAGGGACATTGATATGAGGATAAAGACTTCCAGGTAATTTGTAGGCCAACGTTTAAGTTTTCCATAACTTTAATCAACAAATGTGTATATTACATGAATATTTTTGACTCGTACTCACTGACATTAAAACCGCAAAGGTTATAGACCGAACAGTGTGCATAGCGTGGGAAACATGCATACGGCGTGCGTGTTCTTGTGTTAAACGCCATTTTCATTGTCTGCTGAATTTATAAAATCGTTCTGTTTACCCATAAGGAAGCTGATTTGGTCTTAATCATTTCGGGTGAGGGCTTTTGTATATAAAAGCCTTACAACCATGCAAAAATATCGATTTTGAAAAATCATGAGGGCGCACTATTTTTCAAATGTGCCAGTGTCTCTTTAAAGAGACAAGGACATTTCCAGAAAGAAGCACCACCATTTTTTTAACCCAGGTTTTTTGCTTATTTGGAATGCTCACCAATATATTAGATCACACCTTAAGCCAAATACATTGTTCTTATGTAACAAGATAGATGATGATTTATAATTTTTTGCACGACAGGAAATCAAAGCATGTTTTTCTATGGGGACGAATACGATAGCAGTAAAGTTCAAAACATAGGTTTTGGTTTTTCTTTTTTACTTGCTTGTCCAATAAACCTTTGAAGTTGTTTTTGGTAGGTTAGGTGTTATACCACCGATCAAGTGCAAATTGATTGAAATTTGTATCCTAAAAAAATCTTCGCTTTCCCTTAAATTCTTGTAAAATCTGCATTTTAAGTTATGATTATCTCACTTTCTACAAAAATTGGTAGAGATATTAGTCCTACCAGTGGCATATCGACTGGGGGGTAGGGGAGCAAGTTGCCCTGTCTGGCTCAAAAAAGCAGGACAAAATTGACTAAATTAGCATTCTCATCCCACTTTGTGGGGGGATGTTGACCACTTTTAGCCTAATTTTGAACCAAATCAATGTAAATTGGGGCACCCTTTGCTCCCCTTCAGAACTTGTTGGAACAAATCACCAGAATGGCTGGGGAATTTTGCCCCTCCTGGATTGATTGCCTTGGTATGCCACAGGATCTTACTTCCAGATTCTAGAAAGAACTGTCCTACCTAAATCAAACCAAATTTAAAGGTGCAACGAGAGATTTTTGAAGCACCCAATATTGTGTCATAATAATAATTTCATATAGAATAGACACTCAATACATTTCTTACCCTGTATTTGGCTACAGAAATGCCTTAAAAGAGAGGAAAAAGGTGATTCTAATTTGCTTATATTTCAACATAAAACATAGGCTGACCGTCATATTTGCTCCTATACGAAATTAGAAATTTCAAAAGTTTTGTACCAAAGAAACATTTCTCAGCTTAATCCTTTCAGATGGGGTTATTTCTGATGGGAAGCTTTCCATCAAGGCAAAAATCAGTACTTTCGATTTTTTAAGGGACACCTGATATGTGAAATCTCTCGTTGCACCTTTAAGACCCCCTACCAGGTACAGCACTGGGTTCAAATCCCATTGGGGTATGTCACATGCCGGATTTATTCAGGCAATCAATAAGCAAAATCGACATTACAGATTTGTGATACATTGTGGGTAATATCACGCCGATCTCGGGGGTTCTAAAATCTTGAAAACACAACGAGGTTGCTGTATTTTTCCAATGCGATGAACTCTGCCGCTACCACAAAAATGCCTTGCTATTGAGTTTCGTGTGCTGTTTGGTTTTCATACCTTTGTCACATTTGTATATACTGACAAAAAATATTTTGCTTCAATTGGAATGATTAATGTGGTAAAAGACAGGAAAAATTGAATGAATTCATGTAGCTACTAAGTTCATCGCATTGGAGAAGTACAGCAACCTCGTCGTGTTGAGGACTCCTGACCTCACCCGCAAATCTGACCTGCACATGCGCAGTCAACCGGAAGTCATAATGCCGATTCTAAGGCTTATTAATCCTGGGTTTAATTTGTATAACTTTAAACCAGTACGCCACACTGCCATGTATGGTTCATCTTGACTTTAGTACACACAATGTTGGACAATACCACTTGCCCATAGTACTGCCAAGAGGGGGGGGGGTCAAAGGGGGTAAATGATACAGGACCCGTAAAAAATTGAATAAAAATGTGACCTGCTCCCACGAAACCCGGATAAAGTCGGAAAATTTTAATTTTGAGATATGTGCAGATTTGAAATGCTGAGAAAACAAGCTTTAAAATGATGTATCACATGTAAACATTGCACTTCGTTTTGTCCATTAAAAAATCAATATATAGCTTGAAATTCTTTTGTTTTCTATTGATTTTACACAAGTTTATTGATCGCTTTCTCCTAAAGTACTCTGGCGACTTTGTCCTGGTTTTGTGGGAGCAGGTCACAAATTGGTAACTTGAAAAGGGGGCCTATAACTCCCAAGGTTCCCTGGGCCCACAATTTCTCTTAGCCAGGGCAACCCTTCCCATTCTCTTCTCTTCTTCCCTCTTGATTTTTTTGAGCTGAGAATTATTTCTTTAGAACAATTGTAACATTTCATAAATTTCATATTGGAACAAATAAGAAATTCAGCACGTTTTATATTGAAATATAAGCAAATTGCAAATCACCTTTTGTTTCACTTTTAAGACATTTCTGTAGCCAAATACAAGGTAAGAAATCTACTAAGTGTATGATCTATATGAAATCACAACATATGATGCAATATACGGATGGCTTGAAATCTTTTGTTGCACTTTTGAAAGGTGGGTGACCCAATCATAGTCAGATTTTTCACATGATGTTTTCTCCCTCACATGAAAGCATAACACCAAAAGCATCCAATTACAAGTTTTGAGTTAAATCGGTCCAGCCATTTTTATGTTAGAAGCCCTCACCGGTCATGGGACTGGGGCCCGGAGGTCCCTGGTTTGATTCCCACCCACGATGTGAAATCTTCTAGCCTCTGTCCCTTTACCCTCTTCCCTTCCTCCTGGGATATAGGCTAAAGATGAGAGCCTTGTAAGGGTTATATCCGAGGGGGGGGCACTCCCTAAAAATAGGTGATGGGGATGTGCGCCACTGTTGACTCCCTTTTTTAAACCTGCTGTCACTGAAAGACCCCCTTTTTTTAACCTGTCACTGAAAGACCCCCTTTTTTACTCTCAGTTGATGCCTCCCATTTTTAATCAAATGTCACTGAATGACCCCCTTATTTCTATTTTATGCACTCACAGAAAGCCCCTTTTTTTAATGTTATAACAATATAAACTGGGTTTGAATGGTTAGAATTTGCCTGAGAATGACCCCTTTTTCACAAAATGTGAGAGGCTCAGTGATTGACCCCCAGTTTTGCATCCTCACCATATGACCCCCCTTTTTCCCCTTAAAGTTCCTCAGCGAATGCCCCTACTTTGAAAGTCCAATCCGCACATCTCCGTCACTTTCATATATGGGCCCCCAGGGTTATATACATCTTTTTCCAGGTATGGTGCATATACTCTACTCAGCAAGAGTTTTAAAGAATTTGATGTCTATGTCCACAGTATTATATATTTTTACATGGAAATTGTGCCAATGAGCTTAGATGATCTTTTTGTTGAAACAACCACAGACACACACATCCCATACAATTTTTCAGGCCTCTGGTCTCATACATTAGCTGTGCAAAATCATTATCCTATCTTTAAAGGGCCATGGTCTAATCCCTAATAGCCTTGTCCCCGGAACCCTAGATTTGAATGGAAGTGGTCAACATTTTGTTATTTGAAGAACTTTAGCTACTATACCCTGTGAAATCTTATGGCTAAAAGGACATTTGAGTTGGATGTTATGAGCAAAAATATGCCCCACTTTGGTCGACCAATATTAGTTTTACACAGTACTCTATGAGGATTACAAAATCACATTTTTAGCTCTCACATCATTGATCAAAACAGGTTGAAATATTGGCACGAAACTTTCCAAATTTAAAGTAGTCTAAAAGTGAAGGATAAGTCTGTATAATTTGCAGTTATTTTTTCCCAGATGCAACTTGAAAAAATACTGCAAGTTAAAACTTGCGAGATCCCCCTGGCTGGTTGATAAGAGAGAGTTTGCACAGGTGGAGACGGATGACCGGTTGGTAAGAGAGTTTGCACACGTTTTCTGGGGAAGAGCAGAAAAGTCTGAAATACGCAAAGTATGACCTTTGACCTTTGGCCCACAGACCTGTCTGTCACAGTATAAGTAGCAGTAGATACTAAGGTCCTGTGGTGCAAGTGTCATCTAGATCGGGTCAGCGGTCTGATGGTTACAGGTGGAGACAGACAGACAGACGACAGATTTTGCTGACAAAAAGAGGAAAAAACAGCTGTGTTCAAAGATGTGAATCTCCATTCAATTACGTGTTGTAGAAAGTGTCTTTATAGACAGTAATGACTAAAATATCACATACTGTTTTTAATAGCTTTTAATTTAGGTATAGCTTCTAGCCTTATAAGTTGCAGGGTATGTTAGGATAGCTACACTTGTTACAGGCATGCAAAAAAAAAAAATTTTTTTAATTTTTTGATTTGGCAAATCACCGATAGTGCCTTAAGGATAAATGTATTGGTGCTCATATAAGGAAAACATATTATAAATCTCAACTTAAATCAAGCTCACTCATACCTATAAGCCCATCGGCAGACGTCAGTTCTACAGCATCAAATTACATCAGACGAACAATTGGTGACTTAATGCTGTCCTTGACCATATTACAATTAATGGTTAATCATTTGGTATTCCTCTGAGAACTTTCTGTTAATTTCCTCTTTCTTACATTTTCTTCCACTTTCAATTGTTTGTCCTCCACTTCCCCTTCCCTATCACAGCTGTTATAATTTTTGCAACTGATGATTGTTTGATTGACAATTAATATCTGAATTCTGAAATCTGAAAAACTAGACAAAATTCCGTCCATCATGGTCATATATTCCGTAAAGTATTTTTCTACAAAAAACATTATCTAAATTTAATAAATTATTTCTGTCAAGTATCCATGAATTTAATAAAGCAATAGGTCACTACACTCTCACGCTCTGCGTTTAGTAGTGACCTCCTCAATCGCCAATCATACTGCTCTGATTTACATAAATTGATTTGTTTTACATTAATTGCAAATTATATATATTTGAAGTGGTATAAATATCATTATTATATTATTATGTATAACCGGTAATTTGTTATTCTGTATTGTCACTTTTCAAAATAATTACTGTTATAAATTTTGCAACTGATGATTGTTTGATTGACAAATAAAATCTGAAATCTGAAATCTGAAATCATTAGTTGAGAAGCTGTTGTCAGTTTGAAATCGTAAACTACAGTGACAAATTGCTTTTTGCGGACACAGATTGAGGAAGTAATCGGTGTGATATGCGTAGTCATTCAGTCACATAGCAAGTGTTGGGTTTCAATGCAGACTAGTCTTTTTGTAGGCTGTTGCATGATTAGAGGTGTATTTGTAGTGGTCGAGTCATCTGATTGGGGCTGCCCCACATTTTTTGTGCAATTTTTCAATGGAATTTTCCCACTTCAGTTGGGGGCACATCTCTTCCATACATAGCTATACATACCCAATGCTATGTCACTGGTTGTCTTGGAATGCAATACATATAGCCCGACATATAGTGAAAATATATCATCATTCGAGGGCAACAAGGTTGCACCTGCAATAGCTGCCATTTGTCAGAAGTTCCCACCATCATCAAACATCTATTCTGCCAAGTCTTTGTCAGTGGCCTAAAGGTTCTTTCAGGGTGACACAGTCACCTGAAGAACCATTTCAAGAGCCACTGACTCAAGGAAAAATAAATTGAGTAACTACTACATGGCAGCACATCGTATATATCACATGGCAGCTCTTGCACTTATGACCTTGTTGTATCACATGACAATATGTATCCCCAAACATACACCTAAAACAATGTGGTCATTTTCCGGGGTCAAGTAAGTGACTATTCCACACTACTCGAAATAGTGGTCAATTTTGACACAACGTTCACCCTTTTCGTGGTCAAAATTTTACCCACTATTTCAGAGTAGTGGTGGCTAGTTGACTACTGACCCCGTAAAATGACATGTTGTTTTTAAGGGTTTAAATTTAAATCATAGCGAACTTTGCATGTTGTGAATTCATTTCTCTTTCTCTACAAACCTGTGGAGTAATAAAACTATTTTTTGGTGCTGTTGCTGGTGGACCACAACTCAACGATTTGCCTGATAGCAACTTTTTGTAAAATTAGGAGGTAAAAGGGGATTTTGTGATCCAAAATGCTTACTGGCCAACTTACCTAAAAGTTGAGATTTTTACAATGCATTTGCTTAAGTTTATATGTGTGTAACCTAGTCTTGTGTATACAAATTTGATCTGGCTCTGGAAGAAATATTACAATTGTGTAATTTTTATCAATGGACAGAAATTACAAACACAGATACCCTATGAGGCATCACGTTCTCAACATGTGTTCATAACATCTAAACACAACCCTTAGAACCACCTGAAAGTTTGGAATCAACTTTTCTCAATGAGACGCAACCCTTTAAACACAACAAATTACTACACCTGTTTATGCTAACTACTCTGACTAATTACCAGACGGCAGAAGAATAACTTACTGCTAAAGCTAAGGGAAAAAAAGGAAACAAGACTGTGATGCAGGCTAGCAAGCAGCTCATGATAATGAACTTGGCATCAAAACCTACTCGTGGTGTGTCGAGATTGTCACAAATACATTTTGGACATCATTACACATATATTTTGCCATAACTAGGGTTCTCCGATCATCCTGCAATATGCCGAGCAGTTTAGACATTCTTGTTGG
This sequence comes from Ophioderma brevispina, assembly GCA_023653785.1. NCBI lineage: Eukaryota > Metazoa > Echinodermata > Ophiuroidea > Amphilepidida > Ophiodermatidae > Ophioderma > Ophioderma brevispina. Next base: position 61,702 of record JAMKCH010008209.1, read on the forward strand.
TCTCAAGCTAATTCTGGTCTGTCGGATCATTACATGGACATATTTTACCACATGGTATTTAATAAGTTTCATTATTTTTTAGGATTGCATTTCTAGATGTTGATTGGGATTTACATTGTTTTGCCATGGCAACAACAGTCCCATCATGCATCTTTCCTGCGGAGATATTCGATTGGCTCTTGATACCTATAGTGGTACATGCAAGGATCGGTGAGTTAAATGTTCCGTACCTATTTTGGTAAAAGCACAATTACTTTCAGTACCGAGGATTACCGGTACAAAGAAAATGGGGCCATGCCCAAAACAGGGTGTCTTTTTTAATGTATATTAGTAAAATTTTTGTTCAAGGTAATTTGGTACATTGGACGGGTCCTTTAAAAAAAAAATATTCTCAAAGTTTTTGAAAAAAACAAATAGGTCCATCTACCCAAAGGGCGGCGCCAGTGTAAAATCATAGGAGGGGCGAAACATCATGGGGGGGGGGGCAACACAGTACAAAATTACTCATTTGGTTTAAAAAAAACCTAATTTTTGCGCAAACCCCTGTTTTTCCTAAATTTGAAACTCCAGGGGGCGGCTGCCACCCCCTGGTGTCGCCCCTGCATCTAGGTGGCCGCGCGAAGATGCTGAGGTCACCATGTTGTGCCCAAATGTCCCCTGTCTGTCATTAAGTTGGAAGCACCTCAATGGGACACACAAAATATATGGTCAAATTTTGGGCGTGGGTTATAGCGATGGGTCTGTAGATTCTGGAAAAGTGTGTATCAGTGGTCTACTTTCAGATTCTCGAAGGCACAACCCTAACCAAACCAAAGTTCTAATAATCTCTGGGTTTACAATACTGTCTAGTGGGATAACTTTGAAGGTGTGAGAGCGAGATCATGCGATTATGATGAGGGGTATAACTTGGGGTGGGCGATAGCTGGAGTGACTTGCCCAACCCTTGGAAAAATGTGGGGAGAATTTTGAAAAGCAAGGAGAAAAAGGGGGCAATCTTCAGACCAGGGAAAAATCTTCAGGTCCGTGACACCTGTGGCTTAGAGGTCTTCTCTAGTTCTAGTTGGTAGAGGGCTCGAGGTCTAGAGGCCCTGATTATGCCCTCTATCCGACATTTATCTTAAACTGTTTTACTATTTTTTTGCATGTTAGAGGATGCACAAAGAGATTTTCAGATAACAGGTGCCAGAAAAATGTGAAAATCTGATTTTTTGTATGGCCTAAAAGCTTTATATCAAACTATCACTCATCTGGAAAGGATTAAGCTGAGAACTGTTCTTTGACACAAACATTGTGAAATTTGTAATTTCGTTTTATAGGAGCAAATCAAATTCAGCCTATGTTTTTCTATTGAAATATAAGATATACAAATACCTTTGTTTTAATTTGAAGTTATTTCTGCAGCCAATAAAAGGTAGGGAATCTATTGAGTGTCTTATCTATATGAAATCACTAAATATCACAGAAAAATTAGATGTCTTGAAAATCTCTCGTTGCACATTTAACAATGAGTATTTAGTATTTGCTTAAAGTAATTACCACAGCAATGATTCAGAAGGTTTCTGTGGTTCAAAATCCACTATACTCTGGTTCAGGACAGATTTTGGAGGTGTTGCATATTTTAGGCTGTTAACCCCCCCATTGTCAGTATCTTTGTCCACCCCATTGTATTTTGAAAATTTTACTACTGTCACCCAAAGACCCCTATTTTTTTTTAATTTCAAAAAACATTTTTATACCTCAATTTTTTTTATAAAAATTTTGCAAAATATTTCCCCAAAGACCCTATTTTGGGAAATTTAGCAGATTGGTCCTTAAACACTCGATTTTTGGCAATTTGGCTCTCTTTCATTCAAAAGACCTGTATTCTTTGCATGTCCTCTGTCCCCCCCACTGAAGCTCCTGGTTTGGAAGCACCAGCCTTGCACATGCACCGGTATCCATTTCCTATATGGTCCTCTACCAGGGTAGCTCAGGGTCAAAGTAAATGGGGAATTACCCAGAGCCGCTTACAGCTGCACGTAGTGAAAGCAGCATTAAGTGTATGCGCGAAGGGTTGCAATAGGTGTACGGGCCCATTGTCATTTCATACTTCCGACATGCTATATTAGCAGAGTGTACTAAAAATGCAATCTGTGGAGCTTAAACGGTTAATATGCCCAACCAGGTTTCTACACAGTGCATGAGTGGAAGAAAGCGTCACTTTAGGAAATCCATCAAGTATGAAGGAAATCCCTTCAAATTACAAGTGTCAGGTTCTCATATCCAGTAGAGAAAACAAATAGACAAAATCAGAACAAGAATCTTTAAGTGAGGATATTGTTCTGCTCCTGAGGAAAAATAAGTTTGTAGAACCCTGTGTCAGCTTGTGACATTACTCAAGCATCGCGTGACAAATACAACTTAAAAAGTCATAAGACAAAAAGAGGGGGTTTGTGGAATGTCTATAATACTCCTGGTCATTTCATTGGAATAAAAAGTTGCCATGTGTAAAAAATTGGTAAAAGTCAATTTAAGCTTATTAGTTGGTTGTTTATTGAGACTTTTTCAGGACATACAATGACGGGAGCTATTTGTAACTCTTCTCAAGTACAAAAGGTTCAAGACAGCTGGGAAAGGGCGAGGGACCCCTGGAAACCAGTGGCAACCTAGGCAGTTGATTCAGAGGGGCAAAAATTTCCAAGTCGTGCGCCAGAGGTCTTAAATTGTCCCAGTGATGATTTGCTCCAAAATTAAAGTCTGAATTTGATAAAAATGGTGCCTAACGGGCATTTTGGATCCACGCATTGCCCCCCCACTACCTAAAAAAAGTTCAAGTTGAGATTTTTATATCATCGGAACCATTAAACAGTAGTTCATTCATGTTTCCCCAATCTACGCTCAAATTTGGTCGGATCTGTAAAAAAAATCACTATTTGTTTATTTTGTCTGTAAACAGGACAGATAAATTATAGCATAGGTCAGGGGACAGTGGAAAGGAGGAAACAAGCTTTGCTCATTCAGGACACAGAAACTGCAAGTCAGGATCAACTAAAAAGTTGTGTGTGATAAGGCTTTTCTTAAGGAAGCGAGTGCACAATGAACAAGGTGGTCTCGAACCACAAGTGTCGCCCTGGTTGCGCGATTCGTCGTCTGCATCGCGGTTTGTGAATGGGGTCAAAGGGACATGAGGTCACCAATGTGAAATGAGGTTCACAAAGGTGACATGGATCAATAACAGGTCACATGGGGTCACATAGGGTCACATGGGGTCACAAAGGGTCGCATAAGGTCACAAAGGTCACATGGGGTCACAAAGGTACTGGGGGTCACAAAGGTCACATGGGGTCACCAAGGTCACTGGGGTACTGAGGTCACATGGGGTCACCAAGGTCACATGGGGTCACTGAGGTCACATGAGATAACAAAGGTCGCATAGGGTCACCAAGAGTCAACTTGGGGTCACAAAGGTCTCACATGGGGTCATCAAGGGCACACAAGGTCACCAAAGTCACAAAGGTCACCAAGGTCACCCCGACCTGACACACCCACCCCTCACCATCGCAAATCCCATCCGATGCTCCCCAGCACCCGATTTGTTGGAATGGGCTAAAGGTGGCGTGAGGTCAGCAAGGTCAGTGATGGTTCACCAATTTGCAGGGTCACAAGGTCACATGAGGATGGAGGAAGGAAGGAGGAAAACCCCGCCCCCTCGCCGACGCCCACCCCACCTTCCCCGACGCACCCTACCCCGACGCAACCCTACCCCGACGCCACCACCCCACCCCCACCCCAGATTGCATACCACCCCAACCCCTCCCGACGCCACCCACCCTCTGCCGACGCACCCCACCTCGCCACTAACACCCCACCTGCCCCCTCCCCCAAAACCCCACCCTTCCCCACACAAGATGTATGGTATTGTAGTTTTTCATGTAGCTAAAAGGAATTTTGCATATCGATGTACCATTTTAGCGAGTACCAGCAATATTACATATTTAATTAGCTTCATTTGCATACCTAAGCCGCATGTATGTGGCAGAACTTTAAAATGGCAAAGTAGATGCACACCATAATGGTTTTCGTTTGCTGCAGTTGCAGTGAGGGAATTTTGCATATCCGATGTACCGTTTCAAAAATTATAGCGAGTACACTGATTTTTGCATATTAATTAGCCTCATTTGCATGTATGCATTGCCCGAAATATGCCAACATCTGAATCAGGTCGAGAACTTTTAACCCGCTTCCTTCCACCAGTTACATCCGTTATCGCCTTACGGAACTCCAGATAACTTTGCACACAAGCCTTGAGGGGAAAGGGTTGTCATTTTGACCTGTCAAAAATAAGCTAATTTAATTATTCATGAATATGCAAATAATGCAGCCAAAAAGCTACACACTACATTTTGGCACCTCATTTTATCACCCTACCAAGGTGTGAAGTAAATCGGGCTTAGCGTTTAAGCCAGAAGAGCATTTCACAAAAGGTTAACCGAAATGTCTGAAAAATATGCAAATAAGCTAATTAAAATTCAATGAAAATATGCAAATAATGCAGCCAAAAGCTATAAATAAATTGCGACACCTCACTCTATCATCCTCTCAAGTTGAAGTAAATCGGTGAGAGAGTTTAGCTGCCAGAGCATTTTAAAAGGTTACCGAGTCATCCGTCGGACATACGGAGGACGGACATACGGACACACAGAATTGGGATTAGTATGTGCCTCCATGAACTTCGTTCAGGCGACACAAATTTAAAACAGAATGGTGCTGGAATGATACCTTTAAGGAGGGGGATCTAGACAAAGATGAAAGGGTTAAAATTTTTAAATTGATCCAATCATATTGAAAACTATACCAGGTTATTTTGGTCAAGATGAGGAATCCAAAAAGATATGTGTGTAATATCGGTAGGCCATAAAAGTTTTGCAATTATGTACATAAAAAAGCAAAAATCAATGAAAAAAAGCAAACCTATAGCGTACTTCAGGAATGAATTAATTAGTTACAAAACAAGTTAAACCAAAACATTCTTTGTATTCTTGCAAAATCAGAGATCTTCCATATGCACCAGTGGTTTTGAAGTGGATCAGACGTTGCCATTAATTGCACAGTACTAGGGGATCCCACCGCACAGCAATGACTGGTCTGGTTCACGATACCCGCCTGCTCTCCAGAAGCAAACTTATTCACTGAAACAATTAAGTTTCGGTGTTTCACTTAAAACATGTTGGATTGTGTAGTGGCAAATACTTTGTTGTTTTCATGATGAATGCAGCGACACTCGACTGTCAGAGGAGGTACGATGGTATACGGGCCATTCTTCGATAAAAGTGTTTCAAAAACGATTTTTCGTGTCGCTCAAAGTTATACATGGTTTAAAGCATGTTTGGCTTGTTAGAATGAATGCTTATTTAAATTTATATTTAAGAGTTATCCTTCAAATGATCTGGACTAGAAGTTGTTTAACCAGGCAAGGAAAGTATCAAGCAATAAGGCCGATGATGCATATCTTGTTTTTTCGCCATGTCGACAGCCCCATCCATTCTTTAAAATGTGTCCTGCTCGTTACACAAAAGCGCATATCACAGGTAACACGACATTTTTATCAGCCTCTATTAGGCCCTAAATATTAAGTTCAAAACAACATCAATATTGATTATTAACGTTCGTAAGAGTTCTCGGAGAGCTTGTCGCCAATATTACAGAAGATACGTTACCCATAATTCAATTGATACAAAAATGCCAAAAATAACGGTAGAAGAATAGAAGAATGTTCCAATAAGCGATAAATCAAGCACATGAAGTAACAATTTCCAGGCTGCGAATGAAAGAAAGAAATCCCTCATGTTACGTTCATTACCGCGCCAGATACGTTACCATACCTATAGCAGCGCTTTGCTAAACTCCACAGGAACATGAAGTCGAATACCACACCATGTTTTTTCCTTAGTCTGATGGTAATATGATAAGATATAGAGATTAAGTCGGTTTAATTATAAGCATGTGTACTTGTATTCAAGAACGCAAGATTTAAGTAAAAAGCCGGCCCCCAGATACGGTTACACAGATACGTACTTTAGAGTTAAAGTTAGGCAAGATACTAAAAAATCGGATATTTTTTGAAGATCACCCAGCATTGTTCAGTGTTTTTGTTCATGCGAATATTAAGTTTATGATTTTTTTTAAATGATTGACAGGAATTCATTAATGTTGATATTTGGTCCATTTTGGGGACCCCCAAACTGAACACTTTAACGGAGAATGGCCCATACATGAAGTGATTGGGGTACAATGGAGTTATAACCAGTGGTGAAAAAAAGGGCCAAATGCAAAAAACTTTTCTAATAAAATAATCCCCTTAATTAAACCACCTTTAAAATTTAAAAACAAAACAAATATTTCACCCTAACTCCCAGTTTTTACCAGGAAATCAGTTTCACGTAACACACCATGTGTCACCAAATATTCATAAGTGTGAAAGCCACTATTTAACCTACAATTAATTCTAATAAATCCCATCCCCTCTCAAGCTCCCCTTATTATCTTAAAAGAGACGATTTTTGTTTATGATACAAACATTCTTTATGTGGACTTGATCAGTTGCAGAATTATTTACCAATGGAAACATTTCGAAGGTTTATTGGACAAAAAAAAAAAGCAAAAACTATATTTTGAAAGTGCCTGCCAGAAAAAAATAATAAATGTAAAATTCTCAAGTTGTGCAATATGTCATCCCTAATTGGGAAATTGTTGGTGAAGTTGTATTTCCCATTATTTTTGCAATTTTCTATATTATCATTCTGAATGTTTTGATGTAATTTATATATTTAGCCCCGGATCTTTTCCCCCATGAATCAGTGATGTTCGCATGCGCATTGAAATTACAGTGAAAACAACATAGGGCCTATACTCATGCTAACAAACTTTGATATATTGCCACCCTGTCCTCCATAAAAAATGGTTTATATCACTTTCTAAAAAATGTGACCAGTTTTATGCCAATGCTTTATCTTTTCTTCCAATTTGTTATAATTCAGTGCGCCCTTAGGTCCAGTGAGTGGGACTTTCGCTTTCATTGTAGTCGTATAGTATGAAGTACTGGTAGTTGTGGTGGGCAGCGGGGAGGAAAACGACACACAATCTACCTGTAGATATGAGTTCAAGTTTAAAAAGAAGCGGTAGGCGTTGCTCTTTCTTCTGGTCGGTCTTGTCTGTCTGCTGATGTGTCCATTTTCTAAACATGTCTGGTCGGTTCCGTTTTCTAATGCCACTGCCTCTGTCTGCCTTAGATATCCACTGATATCTTCCAGTTCCATCTGTCTGTGTCCATGAGGGTGAGATCTTGGATTTTATTGCAACAAGGGGACTAGCTGCAGTTGTGGGATTCGGTGGATTTCCACAAGGGGTATCCAACTCACAATTAACAATACTAAAGTAATCTTCTTCTAGTCTATGGAGTGTTCTCAAGACATGTAATCATAAATCACATTGACGGAGTTTTAGCACCAAAAAACAGGCAGCCAAAACCAACATTTCAACATTGAGATTGAGGCTCTGTAATAAGAAAGGGTGGCATAATCCCTAGTGTCAACCCCTATCAAGATTGACTGATGAGAGATTTTTAGTATGAATTTGGTACCCCTATAGTAGGAGTTAGGCCATCACTGTGCTATTATCTTTTATCAGTAAATAAGTAGGCATGACCTCTTCACTAAAGACACTTCAGTAGTGATGAAAATATTTGAAATTTGCAGGGAATAGCTTCTAAGTGAAGGATAAGTCTGTTAGAATTCTCATAAGTTACCCTTTTCAAATGGAGAATTGACAGAAAAGGAAGAAAGAGAAACGGGCAGTGTTCCAAGATACATTCCCCATTCAATGATGTTTGTAGTAAGGTCCGAATGGACAGTAATGACTAAGATTTCCGATTCTGTCCTTATTAAGTTGCTTCTGGTTTAATAATTGCAGGGTATGTTAGGATATCTGTACTGTTACATACATGCAACCAATCTGATTTTTGATGATTTTTTGTCGATTTTCTGATGTAGCAAATCATTGATAGTGCCTTTTAATTGCAAAACTTAAAAAGGAAAAGTGTGGTGCAATAAATTAGAGCAGGAGAAGAATATCAAAGGGTCTTATTAGGGAGTTTGTTCATTGTCCGCCTAATCTAGGTTTGACCTTTTGAAGTTAGTATGGACACTCTGCATCAATGCAAGGGAGTTAGTGGTCTCAAGTGTGGTGGAACTTTTTCAATAGGGCAATTTAAGGTTATACAGGGTCCAATTTTTAAATTACTACCAAACAGTGTTGAAAAGATCTTTCATATGCCGTCTAGTCATAAGGATTCCAAAAATGTTTAGTTTGTACCATTACGACTATTGGTTTTGGAGTTATCGCGTTGTAAAATGACTTCTAAACGGTATAAAAAAAAGGTCAAATCAATTTGTCAGGGGGTCAACATTGAAAGTAACTCTGGTTATTATTTTAAATGTGGCACATTATTGCCTGAGATGAGTGACTCCAAAAGTTTTTTAGTTTTGATAGTGTTAAATGTTACTTACCGAGATAAGAAGGTAAAAGAAGGTCAATGACCAATGGGATATAGTACCAGAACTATTTTGTCACATAAACATATAAACTATGCATTGCGATGCTGCAAACTATCCTTATTTGACACATTAAGCTAGGATGAAAAAATTGTTTCCATTTTTTACCAAATTGAAGCAACTTCTGATTTTGACCCTGTACAAATTGAAATTGGACCTTTTTTGCCTGTTAGGCCATTTTACCCAATTAACTCTAAAACCAATGGTCCTAGGTGGTACCCCCCAAAACTATACATTTTTTGATCCTTTATGAAATAGCGGAGGACATGGATTATATTTGAGCATGTGATTGGAGTAATTTAAAGTTTGACCTCTGTGTAAACTTAAATTGACCCTATTGAAAAATGACACCACAATTTGAGCACTAAACTACCTTGCATTGAATTAGAAGGTCCCTACTAACTACCAAAGGTGTCAAGCTGGCTGATAGTGGACATGAACGATGATGTTTGACCAAGTCCTTCCTCCCGAACTCTAAATGCAAAGGATTGCAGTGAGCGTGGGTTATGTATGCTTGTGTTTGATAATAAAAAGATGCTAGCACCTCATTTTTGTATCTGGTTAACTAGATATCGATATAATCTAACACTGTTGTTTAAGAAGATTCGTCTACAAATTTCACAGATATATCGTAGCTGTAGATCAACTTTACATGATGTTTGAAAATCTCGCAACTATCACTGTCGATATCACTATTAGTGTGTATTCTGTTGTGACGAACTTTCTTGATTTACAAGCTCTTTTCTAGGATTTCATATGACACTTTTGAGTGCTGCGAGCTTGGTGTCGTTGTTATCTCAGCTTTTCAGGATTTTCTTTTTAATATGAAGTTTTCGAGGTGCACGCGAGCTTGCTGTCGTTTTATTTCAGCTTTTTCGGGATTTTTATATGATTTTCGAGAGTGCACGAGCTTGGTGTCGGTTTATTTCGGCTTTTTTAGGAAACTCATATTGTGCACGAGCTTGGTGTCAGGTTTATCTCAGCCTTTTCAGGATTTTAATGAAGTTTTCGAGTGTGCACGTGCAGGTATCGTTTATTTCAGCTTTTTCGCGAATTTCATATGAAGTTTTCGAGTGGCACGAGCTTGTTGTCGTTTTGTTTCAGCTTTTTTAGGGTCTCCATATTGCGCTCGAGCGTGACATGTTTTATTTCAGCTTCTAGAGATGTTCATTATATAATTTTAGAGTTAATGCCTTGCTTTTGTCTTTTATGCTGTGCAGATCAGGAGATGCATATCGATCTTTTTCCCGCTGCCTTTTTCTTGCACGAGTTTATTGTTTTGCTGGAGTCTTGCAACCAGCTATGGTGTCTTGATAATCTTTGGCTTTGATGGGGGTTGGCGTGAGATGGGGCATGGTTTAGTTCAGGTTGTTCATGCTGTATCTGATATCTTGAGATTATGTATTGACTCCCCAAGTGAACATCCCAGTTTCTTTTTTTGAGTGGTTCTCATCTTGAAAATACGTGCATTGGGAGTTTCCGTGTTTTTATCTTTTAACATTTGAAGTGTTGTGTGAAAAAGTTTGGCTGGGCGACGGTTTGTCATCTTCAACCGTAATTGTTGCAGGAAGAATTGCATAATATGTTTGTAATATCAATTTCAATATAATAAAAAAAGTAAAAAAAAACTCTATGATTAATTTTAATTTTAAAAATGTTATAGCAAAAGACTTTCCGTCACAGGTAGGAAATCCATATTCATCTCGTGAATGAGAATCAAAGAAACAAGTACGTTACTGGCCAGTTGTAAATCGTGGTACAAAGGCCATCATAGAATCGTCATATAACACAGAATAGATTTTTGTGAGCAGTAAAAGCTGAAAGGCAACCCGCATCTGCGGTTCCATCTCAAAAATTGTTTGGCGTTTTACATGGACCCTTCCATACCTTAAAATGTTGTAATCAGCCTTGTAACTAAGTTCACCAAGAGAAACAATATGAGATGGCAATTGGCTTATTTGTAAGTATCCGTTATCCAAGCTAGCCTCATTTTGTTGCAAGCAGATTTTGAGCTGGTTCCTTGTTACTTTGTCCATTTCTCAAGATTTCATCTAGTGACATGGTTCAAAAAAAAAATTTCTGGAATTAGTGCTCAAACTTTTCATAGCATTGAAAGCATTTCACGAACACTTTACACCTTGAAAACGCAGAAAATTGTTCATCCCCTGGTGAATGAAAGTTACCTCATTGGTTGACCATATCGTATATGACTCACAACTTCAGTTTCTCTTCAGCATTTGACCTACAAGATTATTTTCTGTAAACATTCTTTCCGTTAGCGATCCGTTTAGCTGAGTTGCTGATGCTAGCTTTTGATTCGTTGCTTCGTCGTGGCATGTTGTCTGTACCTATATATTGACAGTGATTTGTCATTCAATAATTATTAAAAAACAAACAAAGTTAGTTAATTTTACAAAAAAATCAATATAGAATACTAGTAATCCTATTTAGTGGTATGAAAAATATCACTTGCTATCTTTATTACAAGTGCCGGCTGATATTAGTCAGGGGCTGCGTAGGTCACAACGTAACTTTATTTTGTAGTAGGCCCTATATCGGTGTGTTACGTTTATATAATATATTCAGACTTGAGAAGAATATTGATAATTGCGTTATCAGGATATTGAATATACTGCAGTTGAAGTAGATCAAGTGTACAATAATCAGCATTAAACAATGTCTTGCATTAGTTTAAACAACCCCGGGTTTGGGGGTAACCAAAACTTCGTATCAACCCCGGGCTGCTGGGGTAACCAAACTCATAAAATAACCCCGAGGCTGTGGGGTAAATAAACTTCATAGATAATTATAACCCCGGGCTATGGGGTACCAAACTTCATATAAACACAGAGCTGTGGGGGGGTAACTAAAACCTTCATATATAAAAACCCCGAGCTGTGGGGTAAACTAACTCAGTTATAATAAACCCCGAGCTGTGGGGCAACTAAAAACTTCATATATAACCCGAGCTGTGGGGCAACTAAACTTCAAATAATACCCCGGGCTTATGGGGCAACCAGTCTTCATACAACGACTCGGAACAAGGCAAATCAGAAGCAGCCAGGCATATATCAAAGGGGACTCTCGGACAAGGCAAATCCTGAGTACAACTTCTGCGATAGTAAAAGTTAGAGAAAGTTATTTACGGAAAAAAAGATAAGAATGAATGAATAGTTATTGATTGAATGAATTATAGAATGAAGTGGTAAATGAAATGAATGATATAAAAATTTGGTTAGCAAATGATTCACTGTACGAGAGCTACAATACTGCAACTTATCGTTCGGAGCAACACTAGCAGTGCTTGATTACACAGTGAGCACAGATAGACAAGCTCTCTTCCCACTACAGCTGAGATGGCATGTGTAAACTGTTTTCGCACATAGGCCACGCCCACATGAACTACCGTCCCATGTACTGTGCACCTGTCCTGGCGTTCACAAAGCCCCGACACGAGGCAGTACAACCCAATAGGCAAAGAATCTTAAATAACGTTAGTTACTCGTCCCCGCCCTCATCAATTTTTGAGAATGTAATATTTTTGTAATATGTTCTTTATTTGTTTCCAAGTTTATCTCATAAATTGTTAAAAAAAGATGCTTAGAATGCTTGGTATTATTTCAACGAACTATGACATGTTACACAAGTTTACAATAATTCAGGGGTTGGTCAATGAGGAAATAAAACACAAAATTGGGAGGGCCTCCCCCCAGCTTTCATAATATGCATCAAAGCTCAGCCATGTGAAGATGAGCATTAGAAGTAAATAAAATTAAAAATGGAAAAACATAAATAAGGCCCTGCCTCACCGATTTTGAAAAGTTATTTAAATAACAATGATTCCTGTGAGTTGCAACAATCTTTAATGATTAAGATTAATAAACTCACTGGGGTTAGTTCAAAGTTCTTCCATCGAGGTTTTAAATCATAGGTTAGGATAAGGTTTTGACTCAGAGCGCTATCGGGAAATTGGTAGGAGTAGGCCGGGGGGGGGGCAATCACATTTTTCAGGGGGATGTGCGGTCCCGATTTTCTGAACTTGGGGCTTGCTTGCGAAATGATTTGTCTCCGAAAGTATTGGCTTGCGAACTGAAATGGTGAGAAATTGCGGCTGGGAAGTGAAATGGTTAAAATGAGACATTCTGGGGGCAAATTTGCCCAAAAGGGGGGACCTAGAACTGAATTATTTCAAATGGGGGGGGGGGGGGGTCTTGTATATGCTGGGGAGATGCCAAAAATTGAGGGTCTTAAAAAGTGCTTGTTCTGGATTATGTGATGGTGTTCTCTACTTGAATTGGAGACTGGGCACGTGCACATACACCCACATCAAGACCGTGGGAAACATACTTGCCGGTTTGATGGTCGACGCAATATGCATGTGGCATAGCATATTTCAAATACTGTGCTAATATTATGGTTAACCTTTAAAACGGTGGTTTTTTGTTTTATTGGGAATGGTGAATGGATTTGAGGGCTCAAATTCAGGACGACAATGAGAAAATACGGCCTTTCCATCTGATATCAAACTCGCGGATTATACCGGTAAAATCGGGGGGGGGGGGGGTGGGGGGGTGGGCAAAAGACGATTCGAAACACCCCACTTTAAGGGCTCGTACATACCGTACAATTTCTCAATCTCCCCCCCCCACCCAGTAGCTTAGAGGTTAGGGGTTAGAATGTAAATGTAAAAATAGAATTATGGTAAGGTATTTTTTCCAACTGTGGAAACTGGCCAAAAACGAAAACTGCAGTATTCAAAGATATTACGTTTTCCATTCATTTATATGTGTCGCACTTGCAGAAACTGTCCACGGACCAGAATTGATTTGAGAAATTTGCAGGCTTGGGAGCTTCTGAAATTGAGCTTCTGGGGCAAACTTCCCAAAAAGGGTACTTAAGAACTGAACTTATGCTTCAAAAAGTGTCTTGTGAACGCGCCAGAGATACAAAATGGGGTATTAAGGGCCACACATACCTTAAGGTATCAACCCCCCCCCCCCCCCCCATTAGAGGTACAATGAGGTACATTAGAGGTAAGTCTTATAGAATTAATAGGTAAGATTTTTTCTAACTGAAAAAACTTACAGAAAAGAAACGGAAACTGCAATGTTCAAAGATAAGAACTTCGAGTCATATGTGGTGCACTTAGCGAAAGTGTCCGTACGGACAGATGCCTAAATATCAGATATTGTTCTTATTATGTGTTTTTGGTCTAATTTGTTGGAATGGCCTCTCTTGCAAACATTTAATTTTTGTTGTTGTTTTTTGGTATTTTCTCCTTTGAAAAATCACTGATGTTCATTGCAATGAATAACCGAGTAGGCCTAATCCATTCGCACGGGCTGGCATTCGCCAACACGACTCGCTACAAAATGTAATATACTTTCCCACGTAATTCGTAATACCCTTTGAGAAATAACATGTCTCAACTCCATCATAAGCCCGCCCACAAGACCCGACATGATGGTGACATGAATCGCCAAGAAAAAAAGTAGGGGGGCGATAACCTGAATGCCCGATAACTTGGTCAATGTTTATGGGAAAAAACTAACCCTGTGGAAGACGAATACAAATAAACTGTGCGACCGAAACGAAAACGAAATAGTCACTCGATGACTAGTATTTGCCAATCAATCGACTATAAACTACTGATGATTTTGTTTCCACCAAGACATTGTAACTTTTCAATGTTAGAACATGAAAAAAAGTACGAGAGAATATTTTACATGCACTTTCATGGTTATTCAGTTCTCATACAATATAACGATTGTTTTCTCAAAACAAAGAAATAAAACATTAAAAACTTATTTTAAATTAGCCCATGACCCAAGGATTTATGCACAGTATTTTCATGTTTGGTTACAGACAATCATGGTCTCAGAATATAAAAATCTCAC
>JAMKCH010008210.1:0-86041 GCA_023653785.1 Ophioderma brevispina
AAACTGATATGTTTCAGTCCAATTGGTGTAAAGGAAATCAGTCAGTGTACCTGATTTGCACTATGTTGGATCATTTCTAATGAATAATGGATAAAATAGAAACACACTGAGTGAATAAGTTGACTACACCGCCTTTATGTAATAAGATGATTGATTATATTTTCTGATGTTGCATGACAGAACAATCAAAGCACAGGTTATATAGGGCCGTCGATGATGCGATTATGATAGTGGACAAGTTCAAAAACCATACTTGCGGTTTTTCGTTTGACTGTTGTCCAAGACACCGTAAAACGTTCTCGTGGGTGGTCTACAACCGATCAATTGAAATTCATGAGAAATTTGTATCTTAACTTTTGTGTGAATTGTAGCTTTAAAAAGCTTTATTCAGTTCCACAAGGGCAGAGACCACTTCTAGGGTCATGACCTGTTAGGGCAGGGTCAATCCCAGGGTATTAAAAGCCACAATGAAACCACTAAAGGAGTTCAGTCAAAGGTAACTTATTACAGGACCTTATTAAAGGCATGATGGTGAGCTTACCTTAAAAAATCTGAAAATGTTGACCAAAATCTTAGAAATGGAAAGAACATGACCAAATGGGCTGAAAAATAATAAAATTGCGACTGCCAACGTTGTGTCTCATTGCGTATGAAACATTGACGGTTCAAAAGGTGTTGATTGTTGTCAATGGGTGGTGGCAGTCCGGTGTTGATTAAGACCGTAACGTATGCGAATTGGGTGTTTTAAAGGTGACCTTAATGATAAAGCTGTTAAGAATAAGAATAAAGGTAGAATTTTGGGAACCGGTACTCTCTTTACGACGAATTGAAACCGGCGATTACCATTAGTTCAGTGGAAGAACAGGACGGAGGCGAGTTCAGTTCTTACACTTCTTAAAATAATGGTATCGCCTTTGGTTTCAATTCTTCGTAAAATAGTACCGGGTCCCAAAATCATACCTTTATTTATAATTAAGGCTTTTGAAAGGATAAAAAACCACAGTCATGAGTACACCGGAACGGGAAGTGTCGTTTGCCGTTTGTGGTTTGTGAAAATGGGGCCAAAGTCACATGAGGTTACAACATATCACCCAACCCGCCCCTCCTTTCCACAAAGGTACATCATCGTAACTCTTACGGAACGCATATGGCATGCAATATACAATTAAGGGTGAGATTTGACTCGGACAAACATACACACACAGACATACAGACCAGAGTAATCCATGTTATTCTCTGATAATTATTTGCAGACGACACAAAAACTAAAAAACACCACTGAGCAACTTACAGACATCCTTCAATCACTGGTTCCAAAGCAACACAGGTGTAGTGCATCCAAATACTATTCCACGCCCTCCAAGGGCCTATAACCAAGAACGACGCCTTCGAGACACCAATCTTACACTCATGTTGAAGTGACAGAAAAGACGTACTATGCTCAGAGAGCTTGTGGGAAGGGTACAATTAGTCAGAGGGGTTTGGTCTACACCGGGCAAAAACAGAGTTTTGTCCTGGTACGGACAGCAGGGCATCGCTGAATAAAACAGCACCTCCCTCTCATTGTTGCCAGTTGAGCTCCATAAAATCTCCTTCACAGATACGCTTGTGCTGAATATATTCTGAATACAAATACAAAGAAAGATTAATGACATGTTCAGGTCATGGTCAATGAACGGTTGTCATAGCATATGGCACATTTGGACTTATTACATGTTATTAGAATTTCCAGGTTCTGAAGACATGTCTCTCTTATGATTCAAAAGCTACCCTAACAGTCTTACTCAAGAGCTCACCAGTGCGACGATAGCGTTGTATGTACATGTACAAGAACGTACATAGCACCATTATAAGAAATACAAAGATTTATTTTAAAAAATCATCTCGGAATTCTCAGTTTTGAAACGAGAAAGGATACAAATTCAGAACGAATGCCAACAACTGACAAAACAAATTCACTGTCAACATTTGATTTTAGTGTCAAAATTTAATAATGAATATGATGTCATGATTGAGTCAAATCAATTTTCTTATAATTATCTTTTAATTTCACATTTTTAAAGTTGCGTTTTGTTTTTTTGTTGTTGAGAAAGCCTTAAAGCTATATATTATAATAAGATTGGCAGCTTCAGACTTTTAAAAATGACCTGTCCTGGGGTTGAATGTTAAAACCTAATGTATTTCTTTAAAAAGTTGCAATTCATTGTGGGAAAGTAGACATATATACATTACTTGTACGTATTACCGACTTGTACGCTTTCTTCTGGACTGTTCACTAAAACAAACCAAATAAATTCAGAATACCAACCACCAGTTTGTAAGTGACATCGAGGTATAAGCGATATTTTTGCCAACAGCTCTCAGGATAAGAAAGTGCTAATCTTGAATCATTCATTGCAATGGCGTGGTTATTGTAAACACCATGTCTGCAATATGATATCCATATATGATTGGCTAGACAAGACGGGATGTGGTAGTAGTGCATAGGAGCCTTCTGAGGACAGTATGACAGTCAGAGTGCTGCGCCCCCACATGATGTCGTGTGATGTTGATGCTTTTATCGCTCATCGCCATACCATATGTGTCGTTTTCACTGCAATATATAGAGGTTGTTGATTCTAAAGGGGAAAGATACGACTTTGTTAATTTATTCATATTTCCATGAATAAGCATCGTAATATTCTGCCAATTGGACTTGTGTGGGTATCTAAGCAAACGTGAATTTTATTGGTTGTTGCCTATGATATAGAAGCAATTAATGAGTGTAAAGCTTGATTCAATGGAAAACATTTCCCAAATATCAAAGTTACTGTGCCTAGGAATAGTCATCACATTCTGCTCATCAGACAAAAGTGTGGATATCTAAGCCAAAATCAATAATAATAATGAGATTTATATAAAGTGCTTTTTTACGAAAATAAACAAGGCACGGAAAAGGAAGGGAAATTAAAGGCTAAGATAAGCCTTCTTTAAATTAGGGGTGGGCAAGTATGAACTTTTTGTTTTTACAAATCTTTTGTAAATGAGCATATTCTATGGCAATTTGCTCCTGAACAAGAGCAGGCAAAGCTTTTTCACTCAAGATAAATGTTTAGGGGGGTTCCGTGGAGTTAAGTTTTGTACATGAAGTATATAGGATTCTTACTGCTACAGCTTGGAAAAACCAAACACAAAATGAGTTCATCATGGAATGGTGCTAGGAAACTCACAATAGGGGTGCTTTAGGTTTATGGCAAATAATTGGTCAAAGAAAAAAATAGCAAATATATTCTCAATGGCAGAAATATATTTTTCCCAAATTCTCTTCAATTGAGGCAAGGCAATTCACAGAACAACCAAAACAAGACTACTAGTTTGTGAGTGAGTGAAAATTGAAGGCATCTATGTTTGTTAAGGTCAAGGCCTTGCAACTGTACATAACTTGCTAATACCTGTGTGAATGGTACTGGGGTTTGTTTTCATACCAGCATTGTGCATGTGTGGTACTATTATTAACAGAATAGTAGCAGGCAACCTCATTTGTGTAAAGAGGTGTATTCGTGTTTCTATAAATATTTAAAAACAAGTGGTTGAAAGTTGCAAGCTGTGTAAGAGGTGAGATAGTGACACACCACACTCTGCAAGGTAAAGACAGTTTTCCTTTATTCTAGACAATCATGACACTTGGGTTATTTTGGAAAAACCATATGGTTACAAACGGGAGGCAATACACCTAACACATGTGCATGTTACATGGTTGTCATTAGTTTGTAATGGCAAATATTTGCCAAATAACTACTTTAAAACCTCAAAATTGCTTGGCTTTATGTACAAACTTAAAATCCATAGAACCAACCCAAACTTTATCTTCAGTGAAAAAGGCTTGCTAGATTCTTTTTCAGAGGACCAAAATGAATGGCCATAAAACCACTTGATTAAAAAAAAAAAGTTGGCAACTTGCCCACCCCTATTTTAATGGTTTTTAAACCCGAGAGCCTATCAAGGTCGCGAATAGCAGAGGGCAACTCATTCCAGAGGCGAAGCCGCAAGTTTTCTGAACGAGGATCAAGGAATTTGATGGATAAGCTAGAATGAAGAGCATAGGTGAACTGGTAAATCTGGAGTACTAAACAACTCATCTTTAAAGCTGGACTTATCGTCAGCGGCCAGCACGGTTAAAACCGCTTCGTTTGTGTCTACGAGACAGTGTGCAACTGAACCCACGCGGGGTTTTAGATTTTTGAAGTCTTTCCCTCTCGCAATTGCGGCCGTTTTCCTGCATCAATTGTCCAATCTCTGTATCACATGAAGGGGAAAACCTATTTTCTTGAAAAAATCTACTCTTTATTAAAAAATACGACATTTTCACCTTCATTTTCTGCAACAAAAAAAATCGTAGTAATGGTCGCCGTAAAATCCAGATTTGCAACGCATTTTTCTCGTCATTTTACCAGGAAATGCCGTCACATGGACGTAATAAAAATATTTACTTTTTTTTTTTTTTTTTAAAAGTTGATATTTTGGGAAAAGTAGTCAAGACTAGGACGGATTTTTTTATACCCATCCTCCCACTCCGAATACACCGAAAACGGTTTGTTTTGATTCTGTACACTGTAATCAGTTTTGACCTTGCCAGACACGCCACACTGATTGGCTGAATTTGACCTTCATCCGCGACGTCATCAACTAGCTATGTTTTTAAAAGGGAAAGTGGGTTCACCACTCAAAATAAACCGCTTTGTGAACACTTGTTTAGGTCGATTTTCTGCTTCTACTTTTAACTGAATTACGTCAGTGCAGATGGCTGGTTTATCCTACCCCTTGCAAGGAAATTACCGGGGTAATATCGCCTAATTACTCAGGATGTAATTCATGAAATGGATTACTCAAAATTACAATTTTCAGCCTCTTCTGCTTAAATTTACACACTTTTTTCATTTCAGGCATTCATCACTCTTTCATGATTTGTTAGTTGCAACTCATACTCATTTTACCAACTCCCCGCCCCCGCCATCGTACTCTTTTTTTGGTCAATTTTGCGAATCCCAAAAGATTAGGTTTTTTTGCTTCTGAGTCTGGGTATTGAGAATAACACTAAATTCAAAAAAAAGTTTCGCAATTACTAAGCTAAAATGAGCATTGTTTTTCACTCCAAATCACTTCTTACTTTTTAAGCATTAAAAGCATTGGCAATCCTACCCTATTTTTAAAGGTGCATTTTTGATCCCAGCACCTTCATTTTAGTTTTTGATTTACTAGACACCTCCAAGAATATTTCCAAAATCGCAGTCGTTCCGATGGGTGCATTTTGATGTATGAGCAGTGGTTTGTATCATGGTGTCCCTAGGCCCTGTGTGGTATTAATGTCAGTTTACAGACAGAAAATATAATAATTTTGAATTTTCCTCCTCCAGAGTATATTGAATTTGGAAAGTTATTTTTGGACAAACTAATATATTTAGCCAACAGCTCGACGTAGATAAGCCCAACTTTTTGGAAGCAAGTCGGGGGGAGGGGGCACGAGGCTGAGGATACACCAAGCCCCTTTAAGATTCCATTGACATGTTGCATAAATCATAAAACTCCTCAAACTATTCACACAAGTGGATCAATTTCATCTCATTGCAAGTTTTTCTTTTTATTTTGGTCTTCAACTTCGTACAACGATTTAAACATATAAAATAAATATGACAAAATGTAACAACCCAATATGACTACAAAAAATATTTGGCACTACAATACCCTGTCAAATTATGTACAGAGGAGTTGAAGCCCATTTGTTTAAATGTTGGGTTGTTATCCCGGAAAACACTGGCACATTTTATTGGGTTGCGAATTTAATGACCCCTGCTGTTGTTGCAATACATGATTTAATTCAATCACCTAACATTTACCCATGACAGAAATAAAACAAACAAAAATCTAAAGTTTTTTTAAAATTAATCTTGCCTCTGCTTTGGTAATGGTTCTTAAAGGCTATAAGTTATAAAAAAATATATTGGACCTTTATATACATAACATAATGATGGCTTGTCCATGCATGACAGTTTTGAATGCATTGACAGAGCCGTAAGGATGGAGTTGAATGATTGCACCAATATTTAACACAAACCACACTGTTTATTATGAACTAATTTGTTATCCATGAATCACTGGCCACACATTCATGGAGTTCATGTATGACCCCTCCTAGCACCCTAACATGTAATTTTACTAACTTTAACAAATAACTATCATACAATAATTTACTAAAACAAAAATAAAACTGCTTGACCTGTATTTCTACTTTGAACGTATTGGCAGTTATGGATGTAATTGATTACACCAATATCTAGCATGCTGTTCTTAGTAAAGCAAATTACTTTTGTAATTTAAATGTTATCGGCCCACCGCACTAGCACACATTGATGGATTCAACATTTCCAGCGTTTTAGTTGACGAGTATTAAAAGAACACCTACTACTTACATCTGCCATCTAAATCACAACTATTTGTCTGGAACCATTCTAAAAACATAGTGGACTCAACATGAAAACATGAACTTTATTACATTATAACTTATTGGCCTCATGGATGGAGTTGAATGATTGCAAACGAAATATTTACCCACTGTTCTTATGAAACTAGTATTTACCAGTTAGGATTCTTATCCCTGAAATCATGGCACTATTTCTTGGTTCTTCATGTGATACTCTCTTGAAAGATTACACCTGTAACCGTGACCCTCAAGCACACTTATTGGTGAAAGCCCACAAATATTTTGTATGTATGTATGTACATTATGGAAGAGTTGATTATTGCTCCTGTGCAAAGAGACAAGTCACCAAACTTGGTATTTAAAATATTGGCTATCTTGGTCCAATATTTATAAGCACACAATTTACTAAGCAAAACAAATTTCTTACTACATATGTATGAATTATTTCTGGCCTATTTCATTATATATTCCCCACTATTCCCTCACTGACTGCCCCCCCCGCCTTCAAAGGGGGATAAACACAAGCCATCAAAGGTAGCAATTAATTAAAATGCATAACACTGATGCTAATTGTAGTCATCATCACTAGCCTCAGTCAGTACTCCACTTTCCAATTGGGTTCGATTTGTCCTTCCTATGGGTGTAATCCGAATTGTTACCTGCGGAACACTACATCTGTGACACTTCCTCATCCAAATCGGAATCCAGTGAATCATTTTTGAATCCAATCTTCCATTCATATCGGTAGGCAATTCCATATCTGCATTAAGCCATCTGATTGGACCCTTTTTTTGCTGTTAGTAATTTACTTCTCATCAGTACTGTCCTATTGCCTACAAGCAATCTCACATGTTTACAACTGTGCAAGCCAGGGCCACATTTTTTCCCCTCACATGGCACTTGCCAGCCTTTAATTCCTTTTTTTTTACAACTCGCCAAACCACAGCCTGCGTCAGAAAAACAAACATGGTCTTTGACTTTTTTTCATATTTTCCTCTTTATCCCAAATAAACCGAAATTGAGATATCTTCATTAATTTTCCATCCATATCTGTCCAGTGGTGGGTATTGAAACTGGCATCGAGCTTGGCACCAAACAGTTTAACCCAACATGACCTATTCCAATGTACTAGCAGGGATTCAATGAAGGAAGCAATTCATGCTCATATGTACCCTGCCAACTAGCTTCTAATTCGATGGAGAAACATTGCATGCTGGTCGCTGGGCTATGTCTGGAAATTTGTTGACAACTCTTCGGGACTATCATCACAATGATGACAACTCTATTGAATTAAAATACAACCACAACCTACACTCTATAAATGCAAGAAGCCCCATTAGTGTTGATAAACTGCTATGGCCTAATGTGTCTTCATTAACATTAATAAAATTGCATACCTTAATAAAGTGTTAAAAAAGGTGTTTCTTTCCTTGCTGTTTAAAATATGAGACAAAGTCGCAGCCAGACCAAATTTTAAATAACTTTATTAGAGAACAACAAAGGTCGGCATTAACTTGTGCAAGATGTTCGGTCTTCAAGGATAGCCTTTGTTGCAACTATTCTGTGTACATAGTTTACCATTTTAACTTGCGTCATATGTTATACACTGTTTTTTTCTTGCAACTTGGCCCATTAAAGGGACCCTACCATGTCATGTCTCGATCAACTGATCTGATTAGAATTTGTTGACACCGTGTGTCCCAAACAACATGTAACCATATTTGGGTATCACTTTCCTCATTGTTCGTTTGGAAATGATATGGGATTGCAGAGGAATTGCAAATGGTAACAGGTTCTTGATTCCCTAACACACTGTTAAATCCACCTGACATAATCATACTTGTCAGTGCCACTCAACACTTTGGGAGGTCATTAATTTCAACAAGAAATAACACAAGTAAAACCAAAAGACGGTGCTTATTTTTTGCCGAATTTTCAAAAAGTTGGTACTCATCACAACTTTTTTTTGATGTCATCCTGTATAAGAGTACTACTGCATCAATTGCACTTTCTAGACCCAACATATCATTATCATCAACTTTGTCCCTTCTTTCCTGTTCGAAGCTTTTGGGGATATCCCCTGCGTTCACTCTGATCAAATAAAAATCGAACTTCCATCCTCCCGATATCCACATCTGTAATAAGGTGAAAATCCCAATCATGCATATCCTGATGCAATTCAAGAAGGTTTTGAGCCCACTTGGTTCCTTATATATTATATTCATTCCTTCTAATATAATACACACCTATCATTTTTTGGGATAAGGCAATGATTCACTGATGATTGGGAAATTTTTGCCATCATAACGTTTCTGAAAGTACTTATAAGTCCAGATTTCTTCCCAGTACCAGGTGCATTATTTTCTGAACAATGTCTGGTAATTTCTGACCGTGGGCCCCCCTGACAAGAGTACATTGATTGTACGTTTAAAGCACTTAGTTATGAGTTTACGCTCTTTTTCTTTCCATATTTGTGATTCTGCGCTTAGAATACTTCTTAGCTGCAAATGTACTTAATCTGTGTTTTTTTAGGGCAACATGTTTTCCATTTGTCTGCTTCAGGATTCTGGATTTAACAAAAGCTTCAAATGAGGCTTTTCCAATATCACCGTAACTAGTCAAGTCCTTCTCAACACCCGGGGATGCCTCTACTTCAGTGAAAGCATGGAACAATCTTTTGTTATGTGTTGAGAATATCTTAGATTCTTCCATTTTAAGAAAATATGCATGGATATTTTCATGATCAGCTTCAATTACAGAGGAAGAGAAGTCACGTTGAGAAGACTTCTTTTCTCTTTTATATTTTGGATCTACTTGGTTACCATAGTTATTGATCATTTTAGCAACATACTGAAGTGTATGAACTGACAACGCAATGTCAGTTGGTGTTTTTCGCACTATCACCGATTTCACATGCTTATTAATACCCATTTCATGCCATTCATCAAAACCCACACAAGAAAATGAAACGCCAGTTACACTTGAGGCAAAAGCACCATTTTTAAGATGATTAACTACAAAGGCAGGTAGTCCAAAAATATGGCTGAGATGAACTGTAAGCCATCTACTGTAATTGAAGCGATCAAATGCATGGAATAATTCACACATTTTTTTAACAGCTGCTAACCTCCCAATCCAATCCCTACTCCTAAGAGAAAGAAAAAATTCTATGTATGCAAACATATCTTTGTTTAAAAAGCGATCCCAAAACAAGAATGTTTTGTATTTCTCAGACATGGCCACACGGAATTTGTTAAATTCTAATCGGAGAGATGGAAAGAGTAAATCCTCCAATTGCTTTTGAGCAATTACAAAACTAGACATATCTGAAAATGCTGGGCCACTGAGTTTGCTCAAGACGTCACTGACTTTATCCAAGATTTCCTCACTGGAAAATGAAGATTCCTCACTTTCTACATTCCTTTGAGCCAAAAACATTTTCAATTGAAGCATGTAGATAGCCTCATAAGCTTGCATTAAAAACCTGTGTGTTTTTTTGAAGTTGCCACAAGATTGTAATTTTGTTAAATTCATACTGAAGTGAGTTTTTTTGGCCAAATCTTTAAGTCCTGCATCCCAGTAAATTTTCATTATCACTTCTTGAAAATTCTTGAGTACATGCCAGTCTCCTGGGTAAGGAATCACCCAATCCATTGCACTACCCAACTCCATTTTGACTTTCATGATGTACTCAAAGGTTTTCATATCACCAATCACAATCAGATGATTCAATTTTTCGGATATTTTAAATCTTTGATACAAGTCATGCAAAACTATTTTAATTGTTGGAACACTGTCTGCCTTTTCATCCAAGATACTGAGGTATCCACATTTTGATTGTTCACATTTTGGAGATTGCTCAAGTGCAAATTTACATTTCAGTGTTGGCAAAAGAACAGACAATTTCTTGGATATTTTTGTGTATCTCTCCAAAATATAAATCAAAATTTTATTGGATAAAACAGCAGTCTGTAGGATCTCACTTTGCGATGGATGAAAGACTTCCATAGTCAATTGATGTTTAAGGAATGTCTTGTACAGAGGCTGTACAAAATCAGATTTGGTGGGAACCGCATTTGACTTTTTCTTACGGAGTTTAAAAAGCTGCCTATGGGGTTTTCTTGGAAGGGATGGGCTAACTGAGGGAATGTTAACTTCATCGCAGACACCATCAGCACTTGCAAACTCATCTGACATTTCTGTTTCACCAAGCATCTCAAACTCATCACCACAGAGTGCTTCACGAAGAGTTACATTCGCTGAATTATGATCGAATGCTTTATTACTAGTTGCCCACACATCAAATAATTTAGAAATATTGCTGATAGCTACATCAATGCTTAAGAAATCAAAATGATAAAGTTCTTCATTTGAAACTAGGAGATCAAAATGACCAGGATTCCCAATTGTGTCATTGGTATATAGCAAACGGATTGGTGGAGAACAATTGTAATATTTCATTGGATACACAGCAATCTGTTTGTACAAATTGCAAGCTGTTGACTGATACACATGAATTTGCGTTTTCAATAAGTATGCAACCACGGAAACCTCAAGTGCACAAGCAAATGTACTTGAACTGTAGTTTTTTGAAATACGTGTTTCAAAAGAATCATCAAACTCCCCATCACGTCTTTCAAGAAACATACTTTGGGCAAGTTCTGGTAAGTTATTTAGTGTTTCAAGGCTTGTGGTCATGGAATCAGCCACAGCTTGGCGCACATAATCTGCTAAATTCGTTTCCAAATCCAACAAGTTGTCACGCTGAGGGAGACCAACAACATTCCGTGCACATTTTATCAAAGTAGCACAACCCATTATCGCTATACACCTATAAAAACATCGGCCACACCCGTAAGTTTTGATTTGGTACAGATTTGATTGTTGTTCAAGGGATTCAAAGGGATGTAGCTTTTCGGATTCTGGTAATGGTTGCTGTGCCATTACCGACGTACCATGCCAACTTCGCCCACCCTTTTCCTGACTAGAGAGGGTGACAGCAGCATAGGGGGACAATGAATCTATGTTATCTACTGAGACAACCGTGAAGGAATTCTTTGATAATGCCACTGGAATATCACTTTTCTCTGAAAGAACTGCACCAAGAAACCTATCATATGTTTTAAGGCCAACACACCACCCACTTTGATTAAATTTCTCTAAAAGTGTGGGTGAATTTGACAACTGTTTGATAATACCTGCATGGATGATGTGAAATGGATAGTTGTTAACATCATTCATTACAAACTGCATTAAAAACATCAAGATTACCCTCCTATTGAAACGTTCTTTGGCATAATCATTATCATCAATGTCACCCAATACAAGATGTTTTCTTTTAGAGAAATTTTCAATAACATATGCCTCTTCTTTGGTATTCATTGTACAAACATTCAAAAAATTCCACAATTTTGCATCTGTATGGGTTTTCATTACATCAAAAAAGTCAACAGAATCAACCTCAAGTGGATGTTTTGTGTAGTATTCTTGGTTTTTATCTGCCTGGATTCTTAGCCTATAGTTGAACTCTTTCCCAACACAGAGTAGATCAACATCTTTGTCTTTTGTTTCATGTGTTTCATTTGACATTCTCATTGTATCTTTCTCTCGTTCATTCCTGCGTTTACATACTCTGAGTTGAAAAAGAGCTTCATGAAGTGCATTAACAACATTACCATGTTTGAAATAGAGAAGACTACTATGATTGGTTGCTTTGGACTGACAAACTTCTAAAAGATCACCAAAGTGTTGTTTCAAGCCAGACAACAACCACTTGACTTTCCTAGGTTGAATGAGACCCATGTATTTACCATCGAAGCAAACTTTACTAATAATATCTAGCTTGTCTTCATAAATTTCATGCAAATCAACTGCAAGAATTGCTTGCTCTTCCTGAAAAATATGACATAAACTTATAGCTGCTTCGCCCAAAGCTTTGTTGTGGAGGACCTCCTCTTCAGACACACATGTATTTTGAAAATCATACGATTCAAGATCATCCAGAATATCAATCAAAGTTGCTTTGTGGTGTGTTTTGACAACACAAAAATAACATGTTGGACACAGGACACTTTCAAAATTTAACTGAGTATCATCTAATACATGCTTAAGTTTCTTATTAACCCTGTCTAAGTCCATATTTGTGCACAAATATCTTTTCTTATATACCCGTATTGTTGAATTACAAGCAGAACAGAACTTAACAGTTTGTGCATTGTACAAAATATTGTAATGTCCTTTACATAAATGAAGAGTAGGGCTTACCACATAATTCTCCTTAAACATACCTGGCACTGAAAAGGTTGTGAAAATATCCTCTGTTGAAGGTGATTCAGTTTCATAAACTGATGTTTGATCACATATATTAAAGCTTACCAAGCAACATAATGGGCGTTCCTTTTTTCTTGTCTTTTTAGGTGTGTAATTGGGATCTTTCAATTTATTTTCAAAAACTACTCGACAAGCATTACATATACAATCAGACTCTTTCAAACCCTCACATTCAACTTTCAAAATATCAATGAGTGGCTTTTTCTTCATTTTACTGAGATGGAACCAGCGTATACTAAGTGATGGTGGCCTATCACATATTGCACACGACCCACACTCATATTTCCCACAAACACCTTTTTTTCTTCCTGTTTCGTGAACGATTTGAGCATTTCTTGTTGGGCGATCATTTGAAGAACAACCTGAAATACGACTGCGACTAGTTGAAACTCTTCGTTTCACTCCATTTTCCACTACCCCAACTGAATCTTACACTGAAATACAGAAGTAGATATCATACAGGAAATACAACTACAACCACCTCTATGAATATGTGTAGAACTACATGTACGTATACTAGTACCAGTATGTGTCCTGTGTGTTCCATTTTGCTCTGGTAAGGGAGGATGGCATAACGGTGGGTAACCTTCAAGCAAGCAGTAGAGGCTGACATCTGGCAGTTTAGGTTCATCTGGAGGTGGCCATGGATGCCAGGGTATCGTCAATGGTGAGGACCTACATGTATGGTTCTGGGAGTCAAGCTGTGGCTCTGGCATATGAAGTGCGTCGACTTGTGGCGAAGCTGTATCTGATTTTACCAATCGTTGAGTTGTAGGCAGTAACAGTGATGGGTTGGAAGATGGGTTGTGAGCACAGTCTTGTCGGGGTTTATGAAACCTTGGTGTCTGGTGATTACAGTTAAAAAGAAAAAATGGGGCATAGTATTACAAAAGTGGCACATGAAGAAAATAGGATTCACTTCTAAACTACAATATTAGAGGGGCAACGAGAGATTTCACATATTGAAAAAAATTGAAAGCCCTATTTTTGCACTGATGCAAAGCTTTTCATCAATAACATCCCTAATCTAGAGAGGATTACAGCTGAGAAATATTTATTTGCTACAAAATTGTGAAATATCTAATTGAGAGGCATTGTTCCATTAAAGGGATAAGCAGTGATAAATAAAAAAAAATGTTGAAATACATTTTTTTAACTTATAAATAAAAAAATAAGTGTGTACAATCCCATATAACTAATGTAGGAACAAAAACACCAAGTCCTGAATGAAAAAATGTTTTTGAGGAAATTTGTCCTGCTAATAGACGTATGGCAATGACTCAAAATCTACACTAAACAGCCGATTGTGGTTTACACCAGTGCAGAATAAACAAAGATCAATAATATTTGTGTTTGAGGTCAAACTGTACAGGTCATGGCTTATAAATCTGGGATATTCACACGGAAAGGCTTTTTTGATCTCAAGTCGTAATTTTGATACGCACGTATAGAAATGACAGAATTAGATAAACAGTACTGCCTTGTCCCTAATACACGGATTTCAGGTCTACCACTTGCAGGTTATGTTTATGCCAGTAACAAATACCAAAATATGAATTTTGATTATTTTTTTCGAAGTTTCGGATCACCAAATCGCTGCTTATCCCTTTAACATGCCTATTGGGGGATTTTGTTGACATAAAAATTATGGAGTTAAAACACGTTTTCTGTTGTAGCTGTTATAGCATATTCAAAATACACCTGACAAAGCTAACTAAACATTTTAAATGCACTTTTGCCCAGTACATGTACACTTTGCATTATTTTGCTAAAAGTGTGGCTTACCTGCTTAACATGTCTCTTTCTTCTACCCTTGGCAGCTCTCTTAGCCTTTTGCTGTTTTCGTTTACTATGCTTCTTCGCCTTCACATACGGTGAGTGGGGTTTGGGAAGGCCTGAGAGTTTAAGTTTTACTGGGATAACCTTCGCCATGCCCATGATGGGAATGTGGTGTGGTACATTTGTCCGTTTTTGTGTTGTACGTGATAGGGTAGAACGTCGTACAGTCTGCCAGCCTCCTTCGTTTACCACATCTGTTGGCTTTTCTTTTTTCCTAGGAGCAGCCGTTTGTGGTGCGATCTTTCTTGAAGAATACGTATCGGTAGCCATTTCTAGCTCAAGTTTCTTCTTCTTCTTGTCTATTTTCTTCCTCTCCTTCTCTGTGAGTTTGCGAAATAATGGTGGAACCATCCATCTTTGAACTGGCATGCATTGCCTGGATCCTTCAAACGAATGCAAAATGCTGTGTTTCAGAGCTTTTGCAAAAGCAGCATAACCTTCTAGTGAAATGGAAGGCCATCCGCAGAAAAAAGGTGTTCACTGATTAGTTCTTCACTAAAGTCTGTGAATTGCAATCCAATCTTCTTAGTATCACAGGCAATTCCTTGTTGATGGCAAGAGTACCATGATACAGTTCATCCGAGTCCCAACGTGGCAGTACTGGGCTTATCACTATATCGTTGCATTGAAATACAGTCTTCGTACATTCAATGAGGTTAATGTACTCTGCAACTGTTCTTTTTAGGGGCTGCCATGCAGAGTTTGTACCAACATGGATTACAACTTGTCTGGTTTATGGAAATCTCGCATTTGATTTATTTTGCACCTCAAATTAGCAACTGTTGCCCCAGGAAAGCAAACGACCTGCAAATTATAGCCGTCCACTGACAGATCCTGTTCTAAATATTTGGTCAGCGAGTCCCCGATTATGAGCAAAGATGGCAAAGGCCCAGGCGACAACCTAAAAATAAAAACACAAAAAACAATTTATATTAATTGGAACTGTGAGAAAACTATTACATCAAAGCAGTAAAAAGGTTAACATTGCACACACACACACGCATGTGCCTTTTATGCTGACGGGATGTTGTAGCTTGAAAACCAGGTGTACATGCACATTGTGCATTATAGGGTAGAACCAAAGTTGGTAAAATTCAGCTCATGAGCTATACAGCACTGCCTAATATTATGTATTCTAGTAAATGTGTTTTTGTATTTTGAAAGATATGTCATCATAAAAAGGAACAATAAGTTTGACTCAAATTTTGTTGGTACGTGTACACGAACAACACAAGCAACATACCACATTGACTTTGTGATGAGCAGGAAAAGATCCCTCACTTTGGGATGCGTAACACCGTAAGTTGTTACGTATGCACCAAACCTCAGCGTACCTTGTTGCGCTGACACGAGTGGTGCGTACGTATCATGTATTCAATTTTAGTTTTCACATTAACCATTTTAATATCACTCTGTGAAGCCTAGAATTTTTTTTGGTAACTTGTCAGATGGTGAGTTAACATAACATACGCAATCACAAAACAAAAAAAAAAAAAATTTGAAGACTCATGAATAATAAAAAAATATTAAATTGGTAAGAAGGAATGACCTTTTAATTGTTAAAGAATGACCCTTTAATTTGTAATAAATTGAATGGTCCCTTTAATTGAAAAATGAATGAATGACCTTTAATTGAAAAATGAAGACCTTTAATTGGTAAAGAATGACTGTTTAATTTGTAAACAAAGGAACAACCCTTTAATAATTGCCATGATTGAATGACCCTTTCAAGGTCAGAATTCGTAGAAGAGTGCGAGAATCGGTCTCGATTCTCAAAAAATTAATTTTGGGGGAATCGTCTATTCCGCTACTGTGTTAAATTCAAAGTTTACGAATCATCAGTGATTCCTGCAAATCACATACAAGATCTTTAATTGCTCAATTTATAAGACGTAAATGAAGGAAATGAGCCCCTTAATTGGTAAATGATGACCCTTTAATTGGTAAATGAATGACCCTTAATTGGTAAATGATGACCCTTTAATTGGTGTTAATGAATGACCATTTATTTGTAAACACGGAAACAACCCTCTACCACTTGCTAATGAATGAATGACCTTTTAATTGGTTAAATAACTCTTTCGGAATTGATGTGCGTATAAAAAAGCTCAATCCCGGGTCAGTGCGTTCATTTCTAAGGCGAGAAAACCAAATACGAACAGTGGCGGCTTGAATTTTGAACAGAGATTTGGTTATTAAAAAATAAGCTTACAAACACTACAAAAATGAATGATTTTTAAACAAAGTACATCTATAGTTATTTCACAGTGTCAGACAGACATGAATTAAAAATTGTTCAAATTGGCTTCATACTGAAATTTATTATAAAGCTCAATGGCAAAGACATTGCGAATTTCACAGGCGTAACCAGATAATTTGCAAATGGGGGGGTGGGGGGAAAGGGTTGCCGGAGCTGTTTTCCTGAGCCTGGGGCGAATTTTGTGTCTTCTCCATACACACTGTACATTCCGTTTATTTGGGGGGGGGGTGGTGGGGGGCTGAGCCGTGTGCACAAGCCCCCCTCGCACCCCTTCGTCCCCCAATTTGCCCGGGGGGGGGGGAGAATGAGTGACGATGCATTTTCTGAGCCTTAGGGGGGGGGGGAAATAAGGGTTCCTTCTCCAGCACATTCACACTGTACAAACGGACAGCTTATTTGGGTGTGGGGGGGGGCAAGTTTTGAGCCGTTAAATAACCCACAACCCACCCACCCCGGTTACGCCACTGTGCAATTCAGTTTCTGCCACAACACCACACATCTTTAATTTCAGAACACAGTTATTTCTGTGCCATGGCAAGGGCTGCCGAATTCCTAGGGATGCATTATCACATATTCTTTCCAAAACATTTACCATTATCAATAAAAAGTTTTTTCTTACAGTTCCAATTAAAATAAAATGGGCATGCTATGCTTACATTGTACTCTTTGTCTTGCATGCTACATGCATATCATAATTTTTAATTAAAAAGCACCGCCAGGCATGCATTATGAAGATGGGTCTAGCCCGATTTCCCCCGTGTGAACTGTGTCAACTTCCGCATTTATTACGCGGACACTGGCTAAGTCATGGGAAGCTTTACGGCATCAACGAAAATTGAGACATTTTAGAAAAATAATTGTAACATCAATTGAAATCGCACCTCGCTGATTTTGGTCTGGATCGAAAGATCGTCTCACACACTTTCATACAAAACATATTTTCAACCGATTTTACCGATAAGTGATTCAAGAATACGAACGATTTTATAGCACTTTTTACGGACAGAAAATGACCCGACACCTATCATAAGAATTGGTAGTCTTAAATCATCGTAAAACCACCGCATATTTGGTATTTAAATACTCAGAATATAAATCCTTTCACCGTTACCCGGCCATCTTTGACTCATTCTGATGTACGAACCCACATTCCTCTTTTTCTGTATTGTAACAGGGTTGACAATCAGATATCATCATCCTCATGCATTGGGCTGACATTACTATTTTCGGGAAAACAAACGCTCGATATATGATCCTCGCAATGGTTCTTGGCCGCTGACTGTTATACTCACAATGCTGTTGCGAAAACAGAAGGATCTCCCTAGCACTGTGCTTATGTTCAAATGAACTAACTTTAAGCTCTCTGCTGGATCTAAGAGTCATTGCCTTTGTAAAATTGGGACTATATTTGTTTACAACCTTTTTTCTGGTGATTTTTGGTCTTATTTGGGCAAAATCAATGTCAGATTGTGCTAGCAATTCAAATGGGATTTTGTTGCAAAATGCAAGGGAATGATTATATTTACACAGGCAGAAAGGGGAAATTTAGTGGTACAAAATCTGAAAAAGAGGAGGGGGCACAGAGCTCATGATTTTTTGTATAGCCCCCTCTATATGCCCAATCTCTATAAAAGACTATAAACCAGATTTTAAAGAAAAATCGTATTTGCCTGATAGGAGATTTCATAAATTTACACTGGATGTAGTTAGTAAAATAATAATTCAAATTAGTTGTTAAACTGTGTCACCATTGATTTTTTATTTTGGTTTTAGGCATAAAAAATTGTTTGTTTGGCGTAACCCGACGACCCTAAAAAACCTGCCGACTCCGAAGTTTTTATGCAAATTAGCACAAAACTCAAAAATATTCTGCCGACCGACCATTATTTTCATCCACAATTAAAAAAAAAATTTGTTTTTACCACACAAAAGACGAAAAAAATAACAAACAAAAACAACAAGCAACAACAAAACTACTGCACATTAAACATCTTTGCTCACTCCCACTGGAAGTTTCAGTATGAACATGACCTCAGATGACCTCTGACCTTGGCCCATGAACCTTTGCCATCATGCTCACCCCTATCCGACAACCACCCTCATTGTCACCTACTTCGTCCCTCGGGTTTCAATCGGACATATTGCAACTATATCGAAGAGACTTGTGAAACGAAAAGCCTAACCTTGGTTAGGAAAAGCTAACAAAACTGGAACACACAGACATATGGACATGCGCGCCCTCACAATATCACCCTCTGCTTTTCAAGCCATGGCTAACAAGTACAAATAAAAGATCTTTGCTATGTCATATAATGCAAAAAGCTTTAATAGTAGGCATCTTGAATTCATTTAGAGTAAAATTGCAGAAGAATCTAAAAAAAATTTTTTTTTAAAAATCTGACCCGACTGACCAACCTGATATTATTTTTTCTCCGTTAACGCCAAACAATATATTTTTTTTTTATGCCTTATCATTATAAAATAGACTTTTAAACAGCTGTGCACCCAGTAGCTTTATATATATCACTCACTCCTTTCAAGATTCACAAATAAAGTTGTACGCCTCTGCACAATCCACGGCTAGCCACTTGCCATCATTCCACTTAGACATCACAACACACATCAAGATCTTTTAAGTGGATGACGCTTTATACCAGTTGGCATAAGCATAGAGGTGTTTCTAACCGACATAGTGGGAAATCTTCATAAAATAAACAACTTATCCAGGCCTATGTAGTAGTGTCAGTGTTGTAATAACACTTGACATAGTTCAATTAGAAAGTCGTGTTCTTGTAGAAGAGGCGCTGTTACTAGGTAATGCACCTGATCATGAAAGAGTTATAAAAGTCTTAAATTGAAAAGAAATGTGCTTCTACTGTTTCGGTACAATATGAAATATTTTGCCACTGAGTCAAGAATCCATATACTTTGCCACTTCTCTTGCACAGCAATCAATTTTACTTTTCCAACAAATATCTGTTTGCCATTATACTCCTGTGGGGAGGGGCAAAAGCAAGGTGCAGTATTGTGCTCTAGGACGAACACAATGACACTTGATGGAGTTTGAAAACCTGCAACATTTTTATTGCGAGTCATTGCTATAACTGCTGTTGCCCATGCCAATTGATAAATTTGCCTGTTGAGCCATTGACAAGCCATTTACAGACTTCATATGTGCCAAATGCCTAGATCATGCATCATGCTTAAAAACGAAAGTTCAGGCAAATTTCTTGAATTTTACGATTTGGCTTGTAAACCCTTATAAGCTGCATGACTTCATGTATGGCAGTACCATGTCCTTGGAATAGTGTCAGAAGAGCCTAACACTACCTTTCTTCTACAATTTTGGAGGTGATCTCCAGGAGGTGGACCAAGAATAGTAGAATATTATTAATTATCAGGTGAAAGCGGAGCTCTGAACGGGGAAATTACCATGTGCCAGCCCCATGCCGGTATGAAGCCGAAGCCGGTATGGGGCTAAGCGTATGGTAATTCCCCGTATTAGAGCTTAGTGAACCTGATAACCAAGTCTAAATATATTGATAATAAAATATTGTGTTGTTCTTTATTAAAACAAATTGTTTTCTATAAAGTATTTTAAAACCAATGGTCTGTGCCCAAGGCATAGAGGAATAGTCATACCCCCTTGGTAAAAAGATCAGCGAGTAAGCGATCACTGCCCTATGCGGCAGTCACACCGAATACGTGCTCACTGACCTGATATGAAAATATACCCGGTAGGTGGGTATATCCTCTGAGGTCTTCCTTAGTGGGTATGATAGGAATATTGGCTGGTTATTAGTTGTCCCAAAGCTTGAACTGACAACTAACCTCACCTTCCAACATAGTGGAATATCTCATATACTGTTCTGTCTGACCTTTGTAGCTGATGTTTCATTCCCATGAACACAAGCAATCGCAGAGATAGGCTTTTTTAGACATCACTTTCTTCGCTTATTGGGAAAATGACTGCCGATATTTAGCGATAAGTCCCTAGCAGCCCATCGACCTTGATGCAATTGTTGAGTTGAGTGATTCAAATTCATTCAATCATCGTCCAATGCTACCAACATATTGACTCTGGAAGCAATGATAAAACACTACGAGCATTTTATTCATTAGCGATTTTAAAGTCCGCATGCTTGCCGACGGCTAGTACATCATGGCCTAACCCTCTTTGGCAAAAATTGGGTCTAACATCCTTGAATTCTGTAACAAATTAACAACACCAATATAGTTTATATAATGATAATCATAACCAGTTTTTATATATTACGCTCTTAATCCCATAAACAGGCCTCACAGCCTGTCTGCAATTATTATTAGGCCCCTTCAAGAAATCGTCACAATCAGCCTGTCTGCAGAGATGGACTGCACCACCCAAAAAAAAATTCCACAAAATGGTCAAAAGGTCCACTTTTTGCTGATTTTTTGATAAAAGGTCCAAAATCTGAAGAAAAATGGACAGCAAACTCCATTTAGTAATATAAGATGCTCAAAGGTAAAAAAAACCCATTTTTACGGGTTAGTCGACTTTTACCAAAAAAGGTCCTCTTTTTCGAAGATCCGCAACCCCCAATAACTCCTGCATATTGCCTGGTCAGGCCCCTGACATTGACTCAGCAAATTGGTGACACCTCAGGCACCGCCATTGGACGTTGCATATTACGCTATCTGCTGCTATAGCAATAGCTCATTATGCAAAGCATAGTCATTATGCGTAGCATATCCGGTTTGCTGTATTGCCATTGCTTATGGGGCCGTTGTTATTCCTGAGCTGTCGCAGCATGCTAATCCCAACCGTGGAAGCTCCAAACGGAGTGTGATGAATTAACGTGAAAATTGATTACTGGAATCGGCAGACATCCACAGTCAATTCCCATTGATTGTTGTTCACTGGCTGCCAAACAATCATATACGCTTCATCTGGTGGGCTGATCACAGACATACCTTATGAGAGCACAGACTATCAGCAGTTGATTGTAATATTCCCATAGCAGCTTCCCAGATTTCGCGGGGTCGATGAGGCAAATGAGATTAAGTATCTGGCCCAGGGACACAAACATATTGACCACAGTGGGGCTCGAATCACCAGATTTTAAACAGGTCCACGATCAGAGTAAGCGCTTTTCCACTAGACACACATATCTCAGGATCTGATTTATACTCACCAAAGTTGTGAAGTTATTCTATTTATACATGTATACTTGGAATGATCCAACTAGTGCATTTTTTGTGCTCAAAAAGGCACTTGAGACACCCATATTGCCACATTAAAATTCGGTGCGCCCATGCTAGTAGAGGTCCCATGCTAGCCTCGGTACGCCCATCCATGATGTCACTGGCATCCAAAATCCTTGCTCATTTTTGTACCTCCCCCAAGGCTCCAATGCGGGGAGGGCCTGGATGAGGGTAACTAGTTGGATCATCGTAAGTAAACATGTATAAAATATAGAATAATCTCACAACCCTTGGAGTATTTCTATTTCATCCATTATATACTACGAATGATCCAACTAACTAGTGCATGACTGCCCACTGGTCACTAGGGGAGGAAGTGGTGCCAGTAGTCTCAGTTGTTGCGGGGTTTCTCGCTATGTGAAGTTTTAATGGAAGCTTAAATAAATTTGCCCCAAGGTATCCATATATATATAAAACATGATAACATGTGACACATCAGCACATCTGTATCAAAGCACGTGTAGTTATAATAAACCGGCACTCCTCACCTTACGAGCATGTTGATAGGATGCATGGCATCCTCCTCTTACTCTGACTGCTTGCTGACAGGATGGTTTTGCAACGTTGTTACTTGTAAGACGTCTTCTTATAAACGTTCTGAAACGTGGTAGGCGCCCTCCATCCTGCTGCTCCCAGCCTCCAGTAGCTCAGCTGATGTTCCACTCTTAAGTGAAAAGCCTTTGATGTTGCCTGACTTCTTATCTCTTGAGCATGAGGGTTAAGGTCGATGTTACTGTCCAGTGACGACGAGGCTTTCACTTTCAAAGCACAGATGAGGGATGTGACCCAGCGTGAAAATTGTTGCTTTGTTGCAGGTTCGTAAGGTTTTATTGTAGTCATAAAGAGGTGGTCAGAAACTGAAGAATCAATAGATTCCTAAGAAGGGCACGTAGGTGGTTTTCATAATGTCGAGGAGAGCTCTGACTGGACCACCGCGTTATTCTTCAGGATCACCAGAACCTGGGAGGCAGATCTGGAAGAACTATAGGCTGAAGTGCATAATTGAGTGTCTATGTGTTGGCCATGAAACCAGCACGAGGAAGTAGATTAACATTGTGTGTGTGAGAATCGGAGCATCTCCGTATTCTTGTCTGTAGACAACGCATGGCTTTCTGAACATCGTCTGGTAGATGTAGCAATCGTAGGTGGAATGGCTGTCTACTAGTCAAATCGAGGAGAGTGGCTTTATTCAAGGGTTCAAACGGCTCGCTGGCCGACGCCGTGACTGAAGGACCAAGGAAGATCCCACGATGGCTGTGAGCTTAAACAGTGGACGTGATCTAAAGGCATTCCCTTAATGAGATCCGAGAGACCGTACTTCTCTAATTATGTCCGGGTTATAATGTATAGTAGAGATGGCAGACAGTAGTTTTAATAGTTGAATGTTGGAGGGTTTCTTGGTGCAAGAGAGAGTCGGACGTTAGCACGTCTCCTACAGAGCAAATCGGATCACTTGTGTTCTTCACCAGACGTAGAAGCGACGAAGTCTACTATAGTAAATGGAGGATGACTTCCTTCTTGCTCCGCCGCCAGGGAGTGCAGCTTCTTCTGAAAAACCTTTGCGTTGAAGGCGAGCTTGAGAGAGGCCCACACAGTAAGTGTAGAGATTTAACCTTTGGAGCGACACTCTTTTGTTTCTTCCGTCCACCAATAGATTTTGCCCTAAAGGAATCAGTCTTGGATGCATGTCTTCCAACAAGCTGACAGGTTAACACCAAACATGATGTGGCAAAATGGGGCTACAAGAAGCATCTAATTGACCTGATTGCTTAACTGTGTTAGTACCTTCGCCAGAACTGTTAACGGTGGAAAGGCGTAGCAATCCGGTTTCTCCCAACTTAGTGTAAAGCAGTCTCTCACCCCAGCTTTCTCGTCCGCAGCACCTGCAGATGTGGGAGTGGTAATTCTTGTTTTTGCAAACAGATATACATGGGCTGTAAGACTTGAAAAATCATCTGGAATACACGGCTGTTGAGATGCCACTCCACAGTGCATACCCGAATAAGCTCATTTGGTGATTCCTTGGAAAAGCTGTCTCTAGACAGTTGATAACTCTCGGAGATGTTCCGCCGTGAGGGTAGTTGAATGATAATGGCACCAAGTGAGGAGGCGGATGGTCGCAATGCACATGAGGATAATCTTGTTCCTCCTTGGTGGTTGAGGTAGGCAACTACAGTGGAATTGTCTGATCTGATGTTCACTGACTTCCGAAACCATCCGGTGGAATGCTAAGAGCATGTTAGACCACTAGCAACTCTAGTATATTTATATGGAGATTCTTATTATCTTGACATACTCCTTTATTGTGTGGGACCTCCGGCATGTTCCCAATCCTATCTTCGAAGCATCTGTTGTGGTAATAATTCGATGAGACCTCTCGTGGAACCTCTTTCCCACCATAAGAATTATTGTGTTGCATAACCATCGTAGGTGCTACCCGATCGCTGGCTTTTTACGGGAACTAGACGGGTAGATCGTGAGGTTAGTCCCCGAAGGTGTTTTGTAACTGGAGCAGTCTATCACACAGACGCCGGAAGGGGGTAGAAGGTCTACTATAAGCTTGCCAGCATTCCTAAACAGCGGACCATAGATGAACGGAGATAAATTCCTCTTCGGAATGAGGGAAAGATACGATCTCACAGTTTCGTATTCTCTCCCTATAGAAAAACTTTGATTCTTGCAAGTCCAGAATTCCTCCTAAAAACTCCGGCTTCTGATTTTAGATGAGGTTAGAGTTTTTAGGTTAATTCATGAAAACCAGCTCTTTCACCGTCTTCATAACCCAAAGTAAACTGACTTATCAGAACGTGATTAGCTTGCAGCTACAAAAAACCAATCATCGAGTGAGACAAATTGGATAACCTCCTCTCAATGTTCTGCCACTTCTTCACTCGTCTTGAAAGGTGAAGGGGAGCAGTAGAACTTCCGAATGGCGAGTCGAAATTGGTAAGACTGGTTGTCTACACTGAAGCGAAGCCATCTGTGATGGGAAAAACGGGAAAACACGAGGATAGGCGTTTTAATCCAATGTCGCACCAAACTAGTCCTTCTTCAACTCTTTGATGACAGCTGAGAGAGTTACCCATCTGCAAAGGCCTCGTGACGAATTATCTGTTAGGAGGGCGGGGCGTAGATTTTGATCGGTCTGAGGTCTCTGTTTTCTTCGATGGTAGGAAGAGAAAAACAAATAGAATCCTTCCATACTTTCTTATTGGAAAAATAGCAGTTTTTCCTACAGTCCTTCACTTCGTTTTCAAAATCATAGCTTTAAGTCTCTTTGATAGGAGTAGAGCCAAAAAACTGACTTTCATCGGCGGACGAGGGGAAAACGCCAAAGGGTACTCTTCTGAAGTTGTTTGAAGAACCCATAGATCCGAGGTTTATCGACCGCCACGCCGGGTGGAGGGAAATAAACTTTAGAACGCCCCTCCACTGGGTCATAGGTAGGTAGAGTCAATTGTATATTTCTTCTCCTATCGCGCCACGTCTGGCGCTTCTAAATCTGAGTAGGAAAGAATAAATCTGTACGTTAGAGCCTCTATGTTGGATTGCTTGTCCTTAGAGTATAGCCCGACTCCGAAAGGAACCTGAGTTCCTTTCTGAAGGCAGGTGGATAAATAGGAGCGGAAGTCCTTCTGCGAAAGCCATAATCGTAAGATCTGTATCTATACGGTCTTCTAAATTGGAATAACTCTGGTCTTTGTAGACTTTGGCAAACTGATCAGCAGCTAAACTCGTTTCTTCTCCTAGAGGCTAAACTAGACCGCTGTCTTCCCAAAAAGATCTTACCTCTAGGAGCACTTAGGAGAAACTTATTGGTGTAAAAAAATTCAAAACATCAACTGAGTCTCTTTCAGAGCCACTAATTGGTGAGCAATCTTTGTAAAAAGCTCAGTAGAAACGTTAAGAAGATCTCTACAGTATATTAAAGGCATTCTCTCAATGGCTTCACTAGTAAACTCCTACATGAGGGCTCACTAAAGCATTGATAAGGATGCTAATTAGAAAAAAGGCTACAATCAAGAACAATACAATTACGGGCAATCGTGTCAATAATCAAAGATCAAACATCCTTGCCCTCATTCCAGAAATCAATTTATGGACAGGTTCCTTATGTATCTTAGAAGAACCGCCTTCGAACCGGGCTGGGGGCATTGGGGCTTGCTTGCTAAGGTTTTCTATCAGAACGTTCATCTTAGACCAGCATGGTCTGGGCACCCATAGGGGCTGAGAAGAGATTCAAAATCTTCCTCACATGTGGGGAAAAGGATCTAAGGAAGCTATCTGGAGAAGGGGTCTTCTTCTGATAGTCCAATAGACTTCTGAACCTTATCAAAAAGTCTGTCCTTAAATCGGCTGTAAACAGGAATGATTAGGTTTCACCCCACTACTCTTACAATGATTAGCAGCTTAGACCAAGGTCTGAAGGCTAGAGTCTTGAGAAATAGAAGAAGAATCACATTTCAACCTCGATGAACCAAAACGGCCGCAAAGAAGGGCGCAGCAACATTGGGAGATAGGTACTATAGGTCTTCGAAATCTTCCGTCAGGAAGACTCAAACAGCGGAAAAAGGAGCTCCATAAATTTGGGAAATCTCTTCCAATTTCGTATCCTCAACCAAATCAGAGCCTCTACCCAAGCTATCACCAGTGCGCTCTAGACGGGAAGTGCCTTGACTAGAATGT
The DNA here is from genome assembly GCA_023653785.1 of Ophioderma brevispina. Classification (NCBI taxonomy): domain Eukaryota; kingdom Metazoa; phylum Echinodermata; class Ophiuroidea; order Amphilepidida; family Ophiodermatidae; genus Ophioderma; species Ophioderma brevispina. The sequence goes on from JAMKCH010008210.1 coordinate 26,814, forward strand.
GCAATGAGCAGAGTAGCATCAGCCGATATTGGTTGAGTAGCCTTAATGATCTTAACTTGGAATGTATCACTAGGAGCTGACATCTAGGAAGGTTCTTTATTACGAGTGAATCACTTGTAAGAGTCGTGAGAGGATAGATCCCTATCAACACAATCAGACGTAACAACTTCAGAATTCAGTACACCATGGTGAAACAGAATTCCCTTAGTCACAGGTTATAGATTTAACTCTAGATTGGGAAACAGCAAATCATACCGTTAGGCCCTTTGATCAGAATAATGACTGACATCGTTCAATTCGATCTTAACTGGAGGAATCATAATAAGAGGCAATGTCATCTATACTAGAGGAACGTTTCTGTCTAAGTAGAAAACGCTGAGGAGAAGTCACTGCTTTCTTCTCTCATGAATCAGGACTTGGTCAATAGTCTTATGAGAAGAATTCTTCCAATATTGTCTTGAACCAGAGAATCCTTCCGATCATAGAACAGATCATGAGACTGAAGAAACTACGCTGAAGGAGAGCCTCTAGATATCGATAGTCATGGCTTGGAGAATGTTATGACTATTCCACTACTTGTGTTAAGACTTTGTAAGGTAGAGGAGAAAGTATTATCAAACCTTAGAGCTATCCCTGTCCGGAGAACGTCGGCACGCAGCGATGAATGGAAGTCTCTCTGAGAAGACTATTATATCATTATGGTCGAAATTCGCACTTCTCAGTAGATCGTCATCTACGGAGACTACCTGGAAGACTTCTTGCGTAGCGGACTGCGACCCCTAGAAGGGGGAGCGAAGTCTAGAAGATACAGTAGATCGTTCCTTATCCTTCCTAGTACAAGATGAATATACAGATGGAGAAGAACCTTGCTGGATCTACGACGACGGCTAGTCGATTGACTGAACGGAAGGAGACGGTGAACAAGCCGCGGGAGAAGAGAAGATAGGTGACGACCCGAGTTGGCCGAAGGAGAAGTGGTAGTATAAGTTGAATTTCGCAAGAACGACCTGGATGGCGACCGACGGTTGAATCGGCGGAGGAAACGCGTTGAATAATTAACACCCGGAGAACAGACCACGGAGACGGCCTGAAAGTTAACTAGGTGGACGGGACACTGGGCGGACGGAAACAACTGTAGTTGGGTAGAAAGTGGAGAGAGAACATTATAAATTTCCCTAATCGTAATACCCCTCTGCATGAACAAACACTAATTCCTTCGAAGCCAAGGAGGGACAAACTCGTCTTCATAAAGATACTGTATTAATCGCCACACCATACAAAGTATCATGTTCCTCTGACATAACCTCATGACCCGTCGGTATCGGTATAATATCGGTAACATCGGCGGCCCCTGCCGCCCACATAATGAGTCCCATAGCAACGGGACGTAAATCCACGGCCGTCAAGACGGGTGTTGTAGAGCGGATTATAGAATTATCATAATCGCATTAAATTACTTATAACATCATCAACATACAGGGCACCCAGCCGGCCAGAAAAAGCGCCAGACTTACGAGTACCACCGTGGGTACCGTATTCATAACCAATCCGCATCAATAAGTCTTTTAACAAAGGCCGATGGGCTTCATTCACTGCGGCAACGGGTAAAGGCGCCCTCAGTTCTTAATCAAATACAACACTACGGACGCCGGTGGTTGTTTAAGTTTCACACCAAGGATAAAAGAGCCAGACGACTCTCACCCCCACAGTATGGAATATCACGGACTGATGGAGAATTTCTATCGGCTGGGGAGACCGAGACGCTGTTTTAGATCACGTGAGTGTTATTGTACCGTCACTAGGCATACGGGTCTGGATTTCTTTCGACCCGTATAGAGACTTGGGCCACGTCGGGCTAATCAACCGTTGATAATCTTGCAATTCACCATGAATGGAAGGAGTGGCTAGACCAGCAGTCGTAAGTATCACTTAATCCACTCGGATTTACATAAATCAGGCCCTTATCATCACAACTGTAGAGGTGGCTGGACGAACCTGCCCATAACTGTTAGATAGCCTCTGTAGGACAACTCGTAGATAATAAGGTCTGGAAGCTAGATCAAAGGTAGAACTTGACTGCTCTGAAGTAGTAGTCTATGTTGGAGTGGTAGAGTAGAAGGCTTCACCGGTTGAAGACCCGGAGGGAGATGCCCTGACGGAGGATGGAGCTTGTCTAGCATTGGACTTGTCTCTTAACTTTCTTCCATAGACACGTCCCAAGTCATCAGAAGAATTTCTGGATCTCCAATCATGTCTACCCTTGTGTATATTACAAGGTTTCTCTCTTGAACAGCTTCCTGCACTTCCACCAAACAGTCATGCGGGTCTTGTCTTGTCTCGAAGGACCTCTTCCATCCAGAACATTTCGAAGTGGTTCCTTCATTTTGAACATCAAAAGAAAACATACTTGTAAACGGTGTTTAGATACGATAGGATGACACGCACCGAGGATCGGGAGTTCAAAAGGGTAGATAGAGGAATAAGGCCAAAGAAGACAAGATGGAGACAGAAGAACCCCACAGGGCAACCCCCAAAAAACATTTAGAAATTTGAGATTTCATTGCACGAGATGGTAGTACGCTGTGAGAAACCCAAAATGAAATGGTTGCACCGCACGGGCTATAGGACAAGGCGAGAAAATAAATATAATGCAATGGGAGCAGACCCGAGACAGGGACATATCCTAAAGATGCCCTGGCGGTCTAGGGGTGGACTTGCATAGGGGAGAAGCTAAACCTGGCCAAGGAATAACCCCACTTAACACCCGCAGTACGAGCAGAGCGAAACACATGGCCTGAGGCTCGCGGCGCAACCATGTCAAGGGATTCATACAGAAATATAAATCTATACTTATGTTAACAGCTCGAATTCCAATCCTTAGAAATCTTCCGAATTCAACTCTTAGCAAACTTCTGGATTCTGGTCTAAAGAAAACATCTCCAAACTGCCCCCCAACAATCATCATCCAAACAACTCCGACGACCCGTAGTAGAGGTAGATTAGATGTTTATCACGATAATTATATACATAAAACAAAATCGCCAATAAATCGGCGAATAAGCGATAAAGGGGAAAATATTATGTTTAATTATCCATTAAAATTTTCACATGGTGCCACCCAACGAGACACAAAAAAAGAGCATAGGATCATGGATGCCAGTGATGATAAGGATGGGCGTACCGATGCTAGCATGGACCGTTACTAGGCATGGGCACACCGAAATTTTTAATGTTGGCAATAGGTGTCTCAAGCCTTTTTGAGCCCACAAAAAATGCACTAGTTGGATCATTCTGTCTCTAGGTATATAATGGATGAAATAGATATGTATCTGATTATTCCTTTAAGAATACACAAATTCCAAACATTTAAGCATACAAATCTTGGTAAAAGCAAATATTGATAGCACGAGCTTTAGCCTAACATTATCCTCCTTACCTTCTTGTTCACAGACAGATTTAGCCTCTTTCCAGGTCTTGATTTATATTAGTAAAGAACTTGTAGCAGGAATTCTTAAAATTTCCTTCCATACAGAGGGGCACAAGGTGGATGAAAAATAGACAAAGTCAATGAAGCAGTATGACGGTTTCATAAGCTAAGTCCGTTTTATTCACGGTGGGAATCATATGCATCTTACTACAAAAAGCAAAAGGTATGTAGGTAGGTCCAATAATCTCCCCCTCAAACCATAACCAAATACACCACTGAGATAGAAAGCTTATTTATGAGGAGTTCAATCAGGCAGCTGCAAAGCCTTCTGGCACGAATTGTAATACACGCAGCTCATCAAGTTTATAAGTACACTATACTTTACTCCTCTTAGTTTCTTCTTCAAAATTGTCTGTACTGTTGGACCAATTGTTGTCAGCTTCCAGAATAGCACATGGTGTTTATCATAAGGTATGAAGTCTATGTATGATACAAATTTTGAATACCCATTTGTTAAAAAGTAAAAAAAAAAAAAGAAATAAAAACGTGTCCTAAAGCTTCTGACTCCACAAAAAATTGAAAGGTTAAAATAACCAAAATGCTTTTTCTGACATAAGCGTACTTACAGAGCTTCAGGGCATCAATAGACTTCCAGTTGAGACTTACGCCCTCCTCCTGTCAAACTCAGCTTGTATTGCAGATATCGTAGAGGTAGAGGAACGTATATCTTGTGTGTCATTCTCTGTTCAACTCTAATTTACAACTCAGTTGCACTTGTGGACCAGCAATAATCTGAATGACAAGCCGTAGAAAAAAATTAAGCATGCTATGCTTCATGTTCATACAATCTGAATCAAGGGTTAAATTTCCATTCGCGTGAAAGTCAGAAAAAGCCATAAATATCCGACAATGTACCTTCTAGAGGCCACATAATAAACTTTATTTTTCTTGTTATTCTTTGGACATGAATTAGATGTAAGTGTTTATCAAAACTATCGCTCTACGAAAGTGATTGTTTGTAATAAGTGTTCAGTGAATGTTAAGTCAAACACCTATAGAGACACTCTAACAGTTAGATTGACTTACTGCCTCTGGATACAGTCTCCAAACCCTCTGATCCAAATCTCCAGTACATAGTCATAACTTATACCACAGGACTGAAATGACTCAAAATCTGCAAAGCAAAAAAAAAAAAAAAACAGAGAAAATCCGAAAAAACAATACTGTATTAGTAAAGGTAGATTGACTCTGCACAGGTGGCCAAATATGTCGCAGCTTGTTAGTTCTGTATAAGACAATAGTTCAAACTTATAGTGAAATATTATTGATTTCGTCACTTTATTTAAGGTTAAAAAATTGTATTTTTTTCTCAGATGCAGTCATCAAGTTAGGATGGCCACTAGAGTGTTATTACAACTTCTGATTGTTTGACAAAACCTTCATTACCTCAATTGGGTTGATTGATTGGAACTGGCAGTGGCCCATCCACGACATTTTCTATTTGGAGGGCAGGTGGATACCACAATGGGGTGGGGGGGTGGCTGACCAGCATGACCAGTGTTTGGAGTGAGTCAAGAACTAAGTTGACTCCATCAGTGTGAGTCCCAGTCAGGTAGCTAACAAACCATTGGACCCAAGTCGGAGTCCAAGTCCATGAGCCCTGGAAGTCTTAGTGCGAGGCCGAGTCCAGCAAGTCTGTTCTGAGTAAAAAATAGTTTTAACGGTCGTGTGCCCGGTGGACACGTTCCCCCTCAATTTATCACATTTGGGCCTAATATGTGACTCAAATCTGGGCCGAAGGACGTGACTCTGACTCAGACTTGAGTCCAGACTCACTCCAAACACTGGGGAGACCTTGTCTTAAGTTCAGTGGTTTAATGCTAATTTGACATTGTGTCAATGATAATTCCAGTTCTAGTAGATAGATTTATTGATCAATTTATATTTTTCTACTCTCTCATGGGGGACGGGAAAGGAAGGGAAAGGCTTTTCAGGTAGAGTGATAGAGGTCTAGGTCAATTAGGTACATATCCCCATACATATCAGGGTTTAGGTCAAAAACCCCATCGCAATAGCTGGAGGTTAGATTGGGCAGGTATAACACTTAATAAGAAAACAACTGGCAAATGGCAGCTATTCCAGATGCGGGCCTTCTTGCAGTAAACCCTTTGATATGGACAACAATCCATCATGCTCATTTCATAGTCCCTCACAAATACAAACGGAAGGGATGGGCTAGGGATCAATGTTTAAGGGTAGGGTTTGAAGTCAAGGTGGGTTAGGTTTACTTTTATCTACAATGTTGGCCAAGTGGTTAGCATCCGTCTCAATTGCTTTTCTGCTAAATGATTCCTCCTCTACCTGGATAATTTAAACATATAGTCTGGATCTCCTGCACTCCCAGAAGACCCAAACTTTGTTTGGATGGATGGGGGGAGTTAGAGAAGTTGATGAAGTGATACACAAAAAATGCTGCATTCCATTACTTTGTTTTAAAAAGAAAAACAGAATAAAATTTTTTTTATTTTGGAAATGTTTCTTTTTAAGGTTAGGGTTTATGGGTTAGGTTTAGGTTTTAAAGTTAGAGAAACACTTAGCCTCTGATCTCACTAGTAACATGGTGTCTTTTTCTTTTACCCCTGCATTGTCAGTCCTGATCACTGAAACCCTCTCCCCAAATCAATCTCTAGCCACTTGGTCCAAGGAGCTCATCCACTGCTATTCTCGACACAGCATTATTACGATACCAATGGATCATCAGGATTCCGATTCCAAAAATTTCAAAACTCGGCACATAGTTTGTGTGTTGATGGACCACCATACTTTATAAGTTTTTTGTGGCTTTATAATTTGTGGTGTTCCAATGTACAGTACGTAATGTTAGCAGATGTCAGGTTACCATAGTTATGTTGTCAGCAGCAAAGCTATCAGAGGCACTGCTGTGGTATTGGAGATGCATCAGGGTATTGTCAGAGCATCAGTGGTATTGTCAGATGCATCGTGGTATTGTCAGATGCTTCAGGGGTATTGTCAGATCATCAGTGGTAGTTGGCAATGCATCAGTGGTTGTTGTCAGATGCATCAGTGGTATTGGCAGATGCATCAGTGGTATGGACAGATGCATTTCAGTGATTGTATTGGCAGGATGCATAATGTGCGGACCAGATGCATCAATGGTGCGCCAGATCAGCCATCAGTGGTATTGCCACAAAGACACAAACTTTCTTGAATAGGCAATACTGCCACCAAACACACTGGATACGCTGATCTCCAGTTGGGAATGTGTAGTCACCAAAGCCATAGGAATCAAAGCACACTATTAAAACAAATGAATTTACTAATTATATTGAAATAAACAAAATTTATACTGCAATAATTAAGGCTCATTCTACATTTCTTGATTCCTTTACATTTTTTTAAAATCCATTTGAACGCATTTAAAATTGCTTTGGCTGTGATTACATAATTTTGATTCACATTTTCTTGTGTGTTGAGGTTCTTTTCTAGTTTAAGTCAATTTTGAGGAATGTTTGATCTTTTTTTATCCTGGCCTGATTTGTGCAAAAACATTGACCGACCTGTGCACTTTCAGGGGTCTGGTTCAATTGTTTGATTTCTAGTTTAGACAAACATCTTCTAATTTTCAAAGTTGGGTTACATCGTGAACACCCACCTCTTGTCCCACACCATCCAAAAAAGGGAGAAGGAAATATCTTCGTGAGTTTTGTAGGGTTGCACGACACAGGCTTTTTTTAGTAGTCGACTAGTCCCCCCAAATAGTCAGGCTACGACTAGTGACGACTATCCATAAAGTCGAACTTTTCGTATTCATGTGTTCAGATACATGACAATACCAGAATTGTGTTGTTGTACATATTAACAGTACGATTTTTTACAGGACATATCAGCGGACCATTGTACACACTTTTTTTTTTTAACGAGTGATAACACAATAAAAAATTTCTCTTGGTGTTGTGTCAGCTACCTTGGCCAGAATGGGTGGAAGTCAGTGTTAGGGGTAAAGTTAGAGAGAAGAAAACCACTTAGCCTTGATCTCACCTATCTCCCTATGGTGCTCAACCCCTTGCAATGTCAGTCCGGGTCACCTGAACCTGTCACCAAAAATCAATCTATAGCCATTGGTTCTTTCAAGGAGCTCATCACCACTGCTATTATCTGACACCCAGCCATTTCTTTACGATACAATGGATCATCAGGATTCCATAATCTTGCAAACTCTGGCAATAGTTGTGGTGTTGTGACACTACTTTTATATATGTTTTTGTCAGCTTTATCATGGGTGTTGCCACAGGTACAGAAGTCATGTTAGCAGGATGTCAGGGTACTAGTTCTTGTTGTCAGCAGCAAAAATCCGAGGGCACTGGCGTGGTATTGGCATGATGCATCAGTGGTATTGTCAGATGCATCAGTGCGTATTGTCAGATGAATCAGTGGTATTGGCGATGCTCAGCGGGTATGTCAGATGCATCGTGGTCTTGTCAGATGCATCAGTGGTATTGTCAGATGCATCAGTGCGTATTGGAAGGATGCATCAGTGGTTATTGGCCCCAGATGTCATCAGTGGTATTGGCGTGCAGCAGTGGTACTTGGCCGATGCATCATTGGTATTGCCAGATGCATCAATGGGATGCCCGATTCGGCATACAGTGTTATTGCCACAAAAGGACACAAACTTTTGAATAGGAATACTGACCACCAAACACACTGGATAAACTGATTCTCTCAGTTGGGAAGGGTGTAGTCACCAAAGCCATAAGAATTCAAAATGCCACACGATAAAACAAATGATTAATTAGATTGAATACAACAAAATTTAATGCAATAAATTGAGTCTCATCTCATCCATTCTCTTGATTCCGTTACCATTTATTTAAAATCAATTTGAACTCCATTTAAAATTGTTTGGCATGATTACATAATTTTGATTCACATTTTCTATGTGTGTTTAGGTCTTTTTCTAGTTTTAAGTCAATTTTGAGGAATGTTTGAATGTTTTTTATCCTGGCTGATTTGTCTAGAAGACATAAATTTATGTAAAATATTGCAAAACATTGACCCGACCTTTTGCACTTTCAGGATTCTGGTCAAATTGTTTGTTTTCTAAGTTTAGACAACATCTTCTATATTTTCAAAGCTTTTGGTTAAGTGAACACCCTCTTTGTCCACAACCACCAAGAAAAGGGAGAAAATATCTTAGTGAGTTTTGTAGGGTTGCACGACACAGGCTTTTTTAGTAGTCAACTAGTCACCCCCAAATAGTCGCGGCTACGATTATTGACGACTATCAAAATGTCGAAATTTTCGCCAAGTTTGAGCGTACTTCATTTGTTCAGAATACATGTAAAACCATGCATTGTTTGTACAGTATTCACGGTACGATTAAAGGACATTATCAGCGACATTGTACACACTTTTAACGAGTGATAACACAATAAAACACACTTAATTCAATGTCTTTGTTTTCAATAACAAACTTGACACATTTGACTGTTAATGAGTGACAACAGTCACTCGGTAAAGCAGGGCCGAAAGGAAGAGTTATATACTGCGAGTTATCGGAAACTGACTTATTCATGCGGAACTCTTTATTGAAGTAGTATTGTATGAAGTGACCAGGTATACAAAATTCCTAGCTACAATACATGTGTAAAGAGTTATGTGAACCAGTTCAATGTGTTGGTTGATAACACACAATTTTTAACTCTGCCTTTCGCCCCTGCTTTCCCGATTCTGGAGCTGCCCCTGTCTCAGTGTAACTTACGTACGCAAGCTAATGTTAGAAAAATGAGAAAAATATGGCATTTCACAGGCCTCTCATCTGATATCAAAATCAATACTACTTCCGATTAAATAGGGCCTGTGTTTAGAAAACACAATTTCAGGGCGTGAATTCCGTGTTTTTCCACGCACCAAAAAAATCAGCATTTTTTTCGCCAAATCCGCGCTGAAAAATGTGCCGAATCTGCATAATTATGCACCTAAAGGGTCCTGGTAGACAACCATATCCATGTTACATAAGTGTTAATAAATCAATCAATCGTAATGTCGATAAAATTGAAAATATGGAAAATGTTGCTACAATCGTGATCCCAGAGATAATTCCCTACTAGACTCTCTCAACATTAATAAAAGACCCCAAATATGCCGCAAGACTGAATGTCAATCATATCAGCACAGAGACAGCTCTCTCTAGGCAATTGTTTAGCGCTTTTGTGTCCTTTCCCGATTTTGAGTATTTACAATAAAGGCAATACGCACCCCCTTATTAAATGGCAAATCCATATGTTAATCGGGGGGGGCTGACAAATGCAAAGTAAACAAGAGAAACAACGGTAATTAAGTCCGGATTATTTTATTAAAAAAATCATTTAAGAATAACAAACCGAGAATTTGAAATCCAAAAATATCATTGTGTGTTTTAATTGCTAAATTTGTATGTTAGTAGTGAAAAAAAATTGAAATAACAAAAAAAAATGATACTAGTCTAGGCCATTGAACGAACAGAGAGATATTTTACACATAAAAAACCATACCCCCAAAACAGATAGGGACATGTATATGATAAAGACATCCAGGTAACTTTGTAGGCCAACTTTTAAGTTTTCCATAACTGTAATCAACAAAGTGGTATATTCATGAATATTTTTGACTGTCTCACCCGATATTAAAAACGCACAAAGGTTATAGACCGATCAAACAGTGTGCATACGTGGAAACAGGCATTACGTGTGCATGCGTGTTTTTTGTTCTTGTGTTAACGCCATTTTGCGACGTTAAATTATAAAATCGTCTGTTTACCCATAAGGAAGTGATTGGTCTTAAGTATGTCATTGAGGCTTTTGTAGATAAAATAGCCTTACAACCCGCTTTCTGCAAAAATATCGATTTGAAAATCTTGAGGGCGCACTATTTTTCAAAGTGCCAGTGGTACTTTAAAGTTAAACTCTTAGACGTATGCGCAGTCTGGTATATTCATAACCCCAAAAATACAGGGAAAATTGCCTACTTTTGGCTGTATTCAGATTATTGGACCTCACTCAAATATTTATGTTATATTCCCCAGCTTAAAATTCAATATAGGTTCAGGATCAAGTACATATTCCCACCGTGATCTCTTTTAGTATACTCATTTGTATGGAAAAAATAGCACTCATGATTTAATTTGACTGACAACCCGGTTTATTTCTTCAACAAGTACTTCTGAGCCTCAATGGATTCAATAGCTTTCTATATAGACACAGATCAACACCATCAACAAAACTTTCGACATTTTATTGTTGGTCTAACTTTAGTCGGACTAAACAATGAGGAGTTTAGTCTTTACTACACAGGACCTTTTTTCCCTTTTTCCAAACAACTACCCATAAAATGCAAAAGAAGGAAAAGCTATCGTTTGGATGTTTCTCTTCTAAATAACTTATTTTCTTTCTCAATCAACAAAGCATACAAGTGAGGAAGAATAAAATCATATACCATCTTGTAGGATAACCACCTTTTTAGTCCAGGACTAAAGTTTTAAAAACAATAGAGCGCCCCTAATTTTCCCAAAAATGTTGAGATTTTTACCGGGTGTCTTGGTTAATAGCTAATAGAAACCTATACCTGTGAATGGTTAACGTCGAAATTGTAGATGTGTCGCAAACGAAGGAGCTTTGTAGTTTGACTAATTAATATCGGAGACCTTCGATAATAATTCAACGCGATGCTGGAAACGGGCTTCCAGTATGAAATACGCCGGGAAATAGCGCATGCCGTGTCTTACGCTCATCATTACCTGGTGTTATTGGTTTAAAGCAAGTTCAAGTTAGAGATCATGTTCTTGAGGTGGGGCGGCATTATTTCGTCATGGACGGACATTCCAGCTCTGCCGTTAAGTACAATCGGTGATCCCAATTCTAAATACAAACCGCTTATTTTATGACATTTTTTAGATTCTCGTTCGTCAGGTATAGTTTCCTTGAAATTTACCAACATTACTGTGCACAAATATCAAATTTTGAAAATTGGGGTTGGCATCTTCAAAAAATGCGCTTGTTATTGCTTTCCATGCATTCTGTGAATACAGGACCATTGTCCTACCTTGAGTTTGGAGCGCATCGGCTGCATTGTTAATAGCACAACCAAGCCAATGTGATGTCAGGTGACAAGGGCATGTTGAATTCTACTGGTACTACGTCAGGTACACAGACTCTATGGAGTTCTCTCAGCGACATTGGTTTACAAATCACTGTTGTCATAGTTACCTTGGAAAAAAGCTGTAAAACAAAATAAGATAAGGAATTTTTGAAACAAGGGAGATCATAAATCTCCAGTCTCACCTAAATACTTGATCATACTGGGAAGGTTTCAAGAACAGAAACGTTTAGCGTTCTGACCATTTTTTTCGGAAATCTGATTAAAATTTCCATTTTTTGATATTCCTTTCTCCCAAGAAAAAAAGAATCTTACAAACTTCCCAGGAAAAATGCATGATATGAAAGTCATTGTTAAAAAAAAACACTTGATTGGTCCAAAACTCTTGAAATTTTGCCCAAAGAATACCTCACAAATCAAGGCAAAAGTTCATTTTGGTTAGAAACATTACATATGGGGCAAAATGTTTTTCTGTGTGGGTAAAATGTTTGGCTAAAGGCCTAAATGGTTTTCGGTAGGACGGTAAAATGTTTTACGATAAGCCAACTGTTTTCTCTAAGGCAAAAATGTTTTCCTGTAGGCCAAAAACATTTTCTTTATAGGGGCAAAATGCTTTTTGTAGGCTTTCCCCACCACTCTACTGATTTTTTAAACCATTGGATGCCCTACAATTAGCAAACATTTTTTTCATTAGGGGAAAACAAATTTTGCCCTGTAGAATAAAATATTTTGACCAATGGTCCTGGACCCTACCGTCCTTTTCACACTATTACCTAGGGAGCAGATATGGTTTTTCAGGCCACCTTTTGCTGTAACAGAAAGTTGTATACCAAAAAGTTCCTTAACAGTCTGTAGAATACAATCTGGGTGAGCCATTTGCAACCGGATGTAAAGGACCTCTGACCCAGAGAAAGGTCAACCTTCTTTTCCTTTATTTCAGAAAAATATGACACAAAGGATCTAAAACTACGATATTGTGTAAGAAGAAAGAAGAAACACCTCTTATATAAAATCATATTATTGACACTGCGTAAATGCCATGTGTTAAAATAACTTCAAAAATTAGAGGTTGTAGCGTAAAATTGGAAGAGAAGGTTAAAGAGAAGGGTAGAGCCTTAAAACGATAGATACCCTACAACCCCAATTGCTCACACCCACATTTGATGGCTATGTGAAAAATTGATCTGGACTGATTTGACCATTTTACCCCAAAGAGTAATTTTTGCATGGGATATTTTTTTCAAAAAAGATTTAAGTGCCATTCAAAGGTATATCAATGTTATTGAATGGATGTTAGGATCAAATATAAGCAAACTTGCAGCACCCTTTCGGTCGGACGTACGGATTTTGACCTATGACCTCTTGAACATCACAGGCCATCATTAAAATGGACGATTTGAGTGTGAGTGATTTTGTTCAAGTTTTGACTAAATCATGTTTGTCATCATTTTAATCAACTTATTTATGAAATGAAAACTATTTTATTAGTGCCTCATATATTGGTTTACAAAACAGCACCTTTATTTTTGGTTTCGTAGTTGTTTTTGTCTAGAATCATAGTTGGGGCAGTTACATGGCAAACACAATTATAAAACCTTATTTTACGCCAATTTTCAGTAGTGTGGCTTAAAAAACTTGCTGTTGCCACGGTACTGCCGGACCTTCAGAATTCTACAACTGGCATTAAATCAAAGTTCTTGCATATTCCAACAACATCAGTTGTAAAAGAAAATGCAAAAAAAAAAAAATGATTCAAAAATTATGACAAAGGTGGAGGGGAGAAATGATTGTCTGGTGAGGGAAAAAGGGAGAAATGAATGAGGAGAGAGAAACAAGAAAGAGGGGGGCGATGGGGGGGGAAGAAAAGAAATGACCAAAAATCAGTGCCTTTTCTGTCAGCCAGCAAGTTTTCTAGACATCGTAAGTCAAGAACTGTATGGTCACAAGAGGTTTTGTTGATTGAATTTTTTGTTCAAAACATTCATCTGAATACACTGGTATACATTTATGTTTTGTTGATTAAATTTTTTCCTAGAAAATTACATGTGTAAAAAGTACTTCTGGGTTGAAAATGGCCCAAATCAGTTTCTGGGACAATATTGACATTGAGTCAGATGTGGGTCCTTGTGCGATCAGAAAATGGGGGTGTGCGGTTTCTATTGGAGAGGGTAAGGTTGCTACTTCGATGCCTAAATCAGTGATCATATGCAGAGAGAGATTATTTTATACGTTCTTTTGAACATGAAATTACACAAGGTTGTTGTATAAATTCAAATAGGACCGGTATCCCTTGTTGTCATGATTTTTAGAAAGAAAAGAATTTTGCCTTAAATTAACATGTGGTGAAAGAGGGGGGTTTGGACCTTTAGTGTGGGTCAAAGGTCACTTCAAACCACATCTGCAAGATTGGCTCACCCAGATTTTAACCACAGACTTTTCAGGGAAAATTTTGGTATATGAATTGTTGTGACAGAAGAGGTGCCCCCCCCCCAAAAAAAAAAATCAGGCCTTTGCTCCCTAGGGATAGGCTAACTTTCAGATTTTCTTGTCATATCTCTGCTGACATTTCTGTAAGAATGATTCTTCCAAAAATCGAGGGATCACAGCAGAGGTCACTGACCGTTTGGCAAATTTTCACTGTACCCAGAATGTTGTGATTGTTGCTATACTTAAGCTTGTGTATAATTTAGCCCTTTCCGTGTAGGTAGATCAAGTTTCACATGCCACTTTTTCTATATGTTTTAATTTTTTTTAATTTTGGTTTACTTTGAGTAATTTGATCCAGAAAAACAGCAAAAAAAAATTTTTGTCTGCCGTCGCAGTTTGTGAAAGGGGCCAAGGCACACTGAGGTCACCAAGGTCATATGAGGTCACACATGTCCCCCACCCCGCCCCCTCCTTTCACACCAAGTTACATCATCGTAGCCCGTACGGAACTCATACTGCAATGCAATATATTAAGGTTTAAAGGAGTTCCTAACAACTACTGGATCCTCCAAGGAGATACTCTTGCTCCCTAGCTCTTTGTAGTCGTGGTTTATTACATCCTCAGACAGCCTTGCCATCATTAACACAAAGGCTCACATCACACCCACTTTTAAACGTCACCAAAGTCAGCATCTCACATACCTTGACTACGCAGATGATCTAGCTCTAACATCTTCCTCTGATATGTGGTGCACAAGATTTATTAACATCACTTGAGAATGGTGCAGACAAAGTCGGCCTTCAACTAAATACCAAGAAGACTGAATATATACGTCAAGATGAAAATGATCATCAACCTATCTGCAACACAGATGGTATCCAACTCAAGGGTCAAGGACTTCAAATATCTAGGTCCTATTTGCCCCGACAGCAAGAAAGACTTCCTGTCACGCAAGGACAAGCTTGAATGCCCTGCAAATAAACTACACCACTTATGGCAAGCTGGTATCTCCAATCCAACCAAGCTGAAATATTCTTTACAGCCTGTGTAGAGAGGATCCTGTTATATGGAATCTGAGACCTGGACCATTAAGAAAGAGCTACAGGACAGACGTAGGCCCTACACCAAGCTTCTTATGCGAGTACAAAACATATCCTGGGCGTGGCACCATACCAAAGCACAATATATGGAGAGATCCCCCCCTCCAATTTCATCTTCTGTTCTGTTTGCCAACGCCGTGCACGATTTGCCGGTAACTGTCATCGTGCGATTCGATTGATCAATAGTCTCAGACGTCACATGTTGGAAGTTACCATGCCAAAACGGGGTCGTCGCCCTTTAACTACATTGATTTGATTGCTCGAGACTCCAGCAGGATCCAGCTGACATCCCCAGACCTTAATGACAAACAGGGACATTTGGCGCTAGATGGTGAACCTTCATCACGGCTGCGGCGTTAGATAGATAGATAATATTTTTGAGCCCACAGACACACACACACATAATACCCAACATAAGACCAGCGATCCTTTATTTGCCTTCTGCAATCTTGCAACACCACAATAAGGGAAAATGCATTACACATTGGATTAATCTTTTGCAAGATTTTGAGACACACTGTTTGTTTTTTACCTGTTAATCCTGTTAAAGTTGCAACAGAGATTTTGAAGGCACCCAAATATTGTGTCATAATATAATTTCATATAGATTAGACACTCAAAGATTCCTACCTTGTATTTTGTTACAGAAACTCTTAAAAAGAGAAAAAGATGATGTGATTGCTTATATTTCAATATAAAACTAAGCTGAATTTTCGTAGTTGGCTCCTATACGAATTAGAAATTCGCATTTTTGTACCAAACAAACATTTTCTCAGCTTAATCCTTTCAGATTGGTATGTTTTTTTGATGGAAAGCTTTGATACAGGGCAAAAAGTCAGTACTTTCCATTTTTTAGGGGCACCTGATATTTGAAACTCCTCTCGTTGCACCTTTAATTCAGGTGCCAAGGTGTAACCTACAAGAGGTGTGAAACATCCATAATCTCAGCACGTAGACATTTTTTGTTATGCCACTCATGTGGGATAAACCTAATGCAGTGACATTATACACAGGCCCTAGGGTGGACTGCACTATTGTACTGTTATCATGTGTACCCGTAAATATCTGAAAGAAATTGAGACGCAAAATAAAAAATAGTTTAGCTTTTATAAACAGTTTATGCTGAATGTCTGATATGTCTCAAAAGTATACACTGGTATATATATATCATTTCAAGAGAATATTTTATCATATTCTATCATACCACAGGGTATCATCTCATGTTGGCGTATCCTTAGGTTGCGGAGGGAGCAAGGCACATACTCGGGCTCTAAAAAAAAGAGAAAGAAGAAGCATTGAAGGCAGGCTCAACTTTAAAAAAAGAAATGCATCATTTTTTTCTGCCAGAGAACATAGACTCTGACCCCCACAGGGCTCTGCCCCCGGAACCCCGCCGGGCCCTTCAGAGGCCCCTGTACGCTCTATCTGGCATTGTGTTTAGATGACCCTGAGATCCGCACCCCGGTGGATATGGGATCCGGTTAAGCGATTTTATTGTATGTTATTGCACACAGCTTTTTGAAAGCTATGATGCTATATTAACTGAAAAACCAGTTTGGAAACCATTACCCTCGTCCCTTCCCAAGGGGGCCCCCCCGTGACTTTGCTCCATGCCCTAACGGCCAAAAGCTTTTTTCATCCTTTCCAGTCAGTTTAGCAAAAAGTGAAGGTGCACCTCACCGGGGTTATGGTAACCCCGTCAAAGTCGAAGGGTACGGGGATGGTTGGGGGGTTGCCATCCAAGAATATTTTAATGGTACATTTTTCAAATTATTAATTCACAGTATGGCTCTAACACTCATGTTTATGTCAAACTAGTCATTGCCATCATTTGAGAGCTGAAAACCATGAAAATCCAAGATTCGTACTTTTTTTTCAAAATCGGATTTTGCTCGTGGAAATGCCAATCTTGCCAACTCGCGTATTTATATGTCATTGTATGCCATACGTATGTTAGAACTTATTTCGGTATCAATGGAAAGGAGGACCATATATACAGCTATCTAACTGGTTATCAAAATCATAAGCACTGGTGCTTTATAACACTCTCCAAAATTTAGGTAAATTCTTCCAAAGGGGAGTTCAGTTTTCAAATGGATGTCCCAATTACCTTAAAATCGCCGCCGTCTTCATACTGAATTTCAATCCACACTGTCTGCGGTGGTATAAGATAGGTGTATAGTATGTGACCCCAACTATCATTAGCCCTCTCCTTGTATGGCAACCTTCTGTAGTGTGATGGGTGCAGGCAGGTCTATCTGTAACCAATTGAGTCTCATCACTACTGGTGTCTGGTATCCAACACGTCGAAGCTGTTGAATCTATCGACGCATCTTGTGTAAGAAAATTTTAAAGGTGGCAACAAGAGATTTCCACATAATCAGTGTCCCCCAAAAAAAAAGAAAAATACTGATTTTGCCTGATGGAAAGCTTCCATTAAACATATCCCATCCAAACAGAATTAACTGAGAAATGTTTCGTTGGTACAAAAATTGTGAATTTTCTAATTTCGTATATGAGCAATTACCTCAGTCTATGTTTTAAAGCTGACTCAGAGATTTTAAACATATTTTTTTGTGAGGTAAGTAAAAATAGTCACCTGAACTAAAGATAGTCAGCTAATGCTTAATTTCTCAAAGGTAAGATGAATCGAATTTTTCCTTTTCAGCAGTAAACATTTACAGAGCTGCCAACATTACGATCTTGGAACTCAGGGAGATTTTATCTTGGAATCGGCGAATTTGATGAGATAGGGAGATTTTTTTTTTAGCAATCGTTTCACAGTGTAACACTATGTAGGTCCTCAAGAGGAATATATAGGCAAATGGGATTTTGTTGTCTTAAAGATCAATTGAAAGCTTCCCCCATTTAATGAACTGTAAGTAGAACTTAGTTCATTTGGATTTTTTTCAAAATGACATGAAAAGGCTAATTAAAGTCACTTTAAAGTTCTAACTGAAAACGGAGCCACCTACATACTTATGAACTGCATCATGAGATAGAGCTCTTTAAAATAAGCTTTCCGGACAAAAAATGGCAGGGCTCCGCCGTCTGACAGCCCCCTTTAAGGAACTGTAAGTATAGAAACTAAGTCCATATGGATAATTAAAAAAAAATAAATGCACGAAATTTCTTGAAGAAAAGTTCCAACTTAAACGGCCCAACTTGGAAATAGAGCCACCTACAAACTATGAACGCATCATGTAAATAGGCTCTTTAAATAAGCTTCCCAAAAAAATTGACAGGATCCCCGTCTGACGCCCCCGTTTTTGGGACTGGTCAGTGGGAACAAATCCACGGCAGGCACTAACATAATTATAACTAACACTTTTTCATTAATAGCATGATGGACAATACTCAAAAAGGCAAACAGTCATCAATCAGGTTGCACCACTGGAGTTAATTTTGTTAACACTTTAGACACAGTATAAAGCAGTTAAATGGTTAATATTAATATTGCTGTGCTGATCCATCCAAAAGTCGGGACAAAAACGAGGTACTGAACCGTTGAACAAACTTTTTAAGACTTTATTTAATCTGGTGTCTTAAATTCAATTTGTAAAGACTCTTATATCCGTTCTCCCTACACGTGTTACATTATCTTCTTACGTGTTATAATGTTTTATTTTTATTTTCAATAATCTATATCATTTTTCCGTATTTTTACTCGGGAAAGAGTACTTCCCAATGTCGGAATTTTGGGGTCATTTTCATACTAGTGTGGCTGTATAAGCCGACTTGTACTTTTTTCCGTATTTGGTACAAAAAATACGCAAATACCGACAATCGGGAAGTACTTTTCCCGGTAAAATACTCTTAGAGGGTAGCAATCCGGGAGATTTCGTCGCTCAATCGGAGAGACCGGGAGATTGAGTTTAATTCCGGAGTCTCCCGGACAATAATCCTTTACGTGTGGCACTCGCATTTCTGCACCGTATAACAGTACCATAGGTACCAGTGTATCACAAAATTCCGGATCCAAATTTTTACAACTAATTTTGTGATTTTCTATATTAACGACTTCGATTTGAGCTTAGTTCTTTCCCACAGTTATTATTACTATGGACAAGCTTAGGTGTATGTCAAAAACATGAATTTTGTTTGAAAATCAAGTGGCGCCCTCATTGGGAAAATCTCTGAGTCGCCTTAATAAATACGCAAATCAAAATCAACCTTTTTTCTCTCTTTATAAGACTTTGTCTGTACCAATCAGGTAAGAAAAAATCTATTGAGTGTATAATCTATATGAAATTATTATTATGGCCCAAATATTTGAGTGCTCAAACGCTCGTTGCACTTTAGAACTAGCTTCTTTGACTAATTTTCTCCTAGGGTGGAAAATTAATAAGTGTTATGCAATCATATCTTTTATTTATTTAGACCTACTTGGCATTTTACACATTTCCAACCAATTACAATCTTGAAAAAAAGGTAACAGTAGTGCTTCTGCATGGTTTTGAAAGAGAACTTCCATAGTTTTGGTTATGTTCAATTTAACTTCAATTACAAAACTACATTTAAAAAAAAAAAGCTTAAAGGATTACATTTTGTTACGCAATTTCATCTTACAACGAAGTGCCCTAGGTTTGAGACGGCCATGATGAGCAAGATTAGATGAACTTAGAAGCAGATGAAGAGCTACGGATGCTTTTTATCAGGATAGTCCATTTGCATACCTAAGGCTCGTAGCAATCTACAACAAATATAGTATTTAGGTATCAGAAGGTTAAATAAATAGATAATGCCCAAATTGTGGGGGACTGTAGTGAAAGAGTGTGCGCGTCCGATAAATTGTGAATTTTACACACACATATTTAAGGCATTTGGTAATCCATAAAATTGATGGCAGCACTTCCCAATCCCCCCTTAATTGACCCCAGCTTGGGTTTCAAAGTTAGACAGGGGTCAAATTTTTAAAAATGTTTCGGATTGTGTTTGAAAAGTACAACCATGATGTTTTGGTTACAAGGATTCCCAAAGGTATAGTTTACATATCTATGGCTTATAGTTGTCGGAGTTTTTGTCAATACAGACAGTAATGACAAATATCGATTTGTCCTTATAGGTTGCTTTTGGTCAATAACTTGTGGGGTATGTGAGGATACCTAATACGAACATGCAAACATCTATTTTTGATGATTTTTTTTAGATTTCTGGTTGAGCACATCACTGGCTAGGGCCTTTAAACAAAGGTTACATTGTGTGTAACTTAAGATGCCAGCACATTTAGATTCAGGGAGGGGTCATTATTATGCCGGGGGGGGGGGGGATGGGAGGTTTAAACGTTTTTTCGGGAAAAGTTTTCGCATTCCCCCCTCACTTCCGTTCAAAATTTCACACATCCCCCCTTGATCATGCCTGATTTTCCCCCATTTAAGTCATTGTCCCCCTCCCCCTCGTTGATTAAAAATTTCACGTTCCCCCTCTCTCTTACAAAAAATTCGGGTTTCCCCCCTCAATCCTCCATTCCGCTGGTGTAATTATTGACCCGCCCTAGTGAATGCGGTCATTAACCCCTGATGTCTTCGGCTGATTTTTATTGGTTTTAAATATGTGATGTTGATAAGTAAAATGATTCCGGAGTCGCAAATATTGATTTTGAAGTATAGCCAAACAAAGGAAGGATTTTGGGAACCGGTACTCTCTTTACGACGAATTGAACCCGGCGACACCATTATTTTTGCTTGGAAGAACTCGGCCTCCGGCCTCATTCTTCCTCTTAAAATAATGGTATCGCCTTGGTTTCAATTCGTCGTATAGAGAGTACTGGTTCCCAAATCATACCTTTATTTTCTAACTCTTTTTAATGTCATTAAAGAAAATACCTTCATTTCATTGTACCAAATAAAATGTTTTTTGCACATAAAGACCTCTATTCTGAAAACGAGCACATCTTCTTTTCCCAAATGACCAATTAAAAAAAAATCAATGTTAAAGGTGGGTGATGCAATCATGGTCCAATTTTTCATTGATGTTTTCCTTTTCATATGGAAGTTTATCATCAAAACATCTCATTACAAAATTTTGAGTTAAATCGATCCAACCATTGGATAGAAGCAAAAATGTGTGCTAAATTGGCCCAGAGGACAATACATCGGTACTCGGACCGCTTGTGTTGCCTGCCGTCGCGGTTAGTGAATGATAGGCCTAGCATGACCTTTGACCTTGATATGTGACCTTGGACCTCATAAACAAATGAGGGTTTGCATATAAACTCCATAAACCAAGGTCAATTTCACATTTTTATCCTATCTTACAACTTGACCTCACATGACCTTTGACCTTGGTATGTGACCTTTGACTTCATCAACAAATGAGGGATTCCATGTTGCACCTTTGATTCAAGTTTGGTCCCAAATGAACTTCAACTTTTCAAATGAGGTCAATTTTACATTTTCATCCTATCTTACAACTTGACCTCACATGACCTTTGACATTGGTATGTGACCTTTGACCTCATCAACAAATGAGGGATTCCATGTTGCACCTTTGATTCAAGTTTGGTCCCAATTGAACTTCAACTTTTCAAATGAGGTCAATTTTACATTTTCATCCTATCTTACAACTTGACCTCACATGACCTTTGACCTTGGTATGTGACCTTTGACCTCATTAACAAATGAGGTATCCCATGCTGCACCTATGACTCAAGTTTGGTTTAAATCCATCAAAGTATGTGGATATTACAGGCAAATGTTAACCCTTTTTCACAACAGACATCAACAACAACAGACAACAGACATCAACAACAACAACAGTGGACAAAGTGATCCCTATGTGTCTTCCTGCTTAAGGCAGGCGACACAAAAATGAAAGGCTTCCTGGGCCTTAAATTTCACTGGGGCAATGAGAAAAATATGAACTTTCTTCTGATACCAAAATCTCAAATTTGATGGAAGTAAAATGGGGGACATGGTTGTGTGGTCAAGTTATTTGTATGGGTAAAATTTAAAAAGAATGTACTAACAATTTTTAAATTTACAACATGACTTAAGAGTCATGTTGTTGGAATGACAAACATATTAGATGTACATATTTTGGAAAACAATTCCAGCAGGATTTGTTGAAATCTTTGATGGATTTTCAAATTGTAACCAATCTTCTAAATGAACAGGTTAAAAAAAATAGCATTCCGTCCAGCAGCTCTCTTAAAAATTTAAAATGTTGGTCTGAGAACGACATAGTCAAGTAATTTCTATTTTGTTTGTTTTGTGCATGTTCTTAACTATTTGCAAACTATCTACACACTAATTTTCCCTTGTTGTTCCATTTTAATGTTTGTTTATGACAAACAGAAAAGGACCAGAGATAGAACCCTGGGGAACACCCAAATTAATTGACTTCAAGGTCTTTTGTTAGAATGTTTTAATTTCAGGGCAAAGCTATGCAATAGATGATTAGTTCACTCATCACTGCATTTGAGTTGCAGTGAGTGGCATTGCCCAAACTGCAATCTCAGCGCAAAATACTGCATCAGGGTACTGTAATAAAGTCCAAACATCTTAACAGGATTTCCAGTGCATTATATTGAGTTGCACTGAAAACGATCAATGTATCACCTACATGATGCGCAGTGCAGCGAGGCCCTCATGATTGATGCAAACATATAAATTACTATCATTTACTATCAAGGTTGCACTTGACACCAATGTAATTCGTCATGTGAGTGCAACAAGGTCATAAGTGCAATAATAGCTGCCATGTGATACATCTGTGTGCTGCCATGTATTAGGATAATTCTCAATTTATATTCCCTTGAGGCAGTGGCTCTTAGTTGCCTGAAGAACCATTTCAAGATGACCAAAGACTTGGCTTAATAGTATGTTTGACAGGAATTTGTGACAAATGGCAGCTATTGCACTTACGACCTTGTTGATGACGAATTATGGTTTATCTCTGTTGAGCCAAACGTACCTGCCTACGACGACCCCGCGAATCCAAGACATTCGCCCAATTCAGTGCATCCAAACTATGTAAAACAAAGTAGTCTCTCACCCACTCATCACTATCATACCGTCCTTGAGTTATCACCCCAGTCACTTGCATTGGTTCCAGCAAGTCCACCTGTATCCATTGGTGGTAATTGTTGGTAACTGCCGACCAGGCGCTGATGTTCTGATCTAGGCGGGATAGGGTGGCATTACAAGGGCTGTCGGCACTGCCGGAACAGGAGAGCTGACTGTCCTGTATGGTTCCATCTTTCATACCCAGGGGTGAATCTGCACATTGAGCAGCTGATGTTGTCAAAAAGAGGTGGAGAAACATTTTAAGATTAATGATCATTATAGCTGAGATCAAAGATGTCCATTTTCTTTCTAAAATCTTGGCAAGGGTGAGAACATTCCATAATTATTTACCAAATAAACCTTCAAAATTCATTGTTATTGGTGTGCAAGATGCAGCTAAATCAGGAAAAGGTTAAAAAAATCCCAACCAGTTCTTTTTCATATTTCCAGATTTTCTGACAATATTCTAAAATTTCCTAGCCGAACTAAAAATCGCTGACACTTCACTGTGAGTAGGGGTGGGCAAGTATGAACTTTTTTACAAATCTTTTTTTAAAACGAGTATATTCTATGGCCATTTTGCAGACACCGTCTTTTGAAATTTTCAGAGGAGCATTTTAAAGCTCATCTTGGCTCCTTGAGGCGAGCTGCAGAAGAGCTTTTTAAAAGCTCCCAACTTCTGGCTGGAGACAAACTTTTACAAAGCATAAAGCTGCACAGCAAGCAGGACCGGCAGAATATAACAACTGAGTTGGGACCAGAAGCAGTTAGCTCATGCATTTTCAATTCAGGTGTACCAATAAGCATTGTTAATTACTGCAATCATGTTAGTAACAAGTAAAGTTACATACTTAGACTGTCACTCAAGATTTAATCAAATTACCATGATGTAGATGTTATCATTCAAGTGTATCAATTTTCAAGGAATTAATCACCCAGGCCTTGAACCTCGAACATGAGTGGAAAGTTGTTTTTTTTTTAATTTTGAAAGGGATCTCAAGTCTAGACTAGGGAGAGTAAACTGGGCATGCACGAACAGTCACACACATCAGTAACAAATGTTGAACCTAAGTCAGCAACAGTCAGTCATATTTAATCAGAATTATCTTAAAACTAATTGGGAGTAAGCTCACATTTTCATTAATAATGGCGATTCACGATGTATCCATCAACGTGTGTCACTGTCAAGTATGTTCTTACTTGCAATCGGGCGACGCCTTTCCCCGGCACCTTTCATTTCTTTGAACATGTTTCATGCATAGTTTACAAATCAATTTGACCACGAAGGTGGTACCGTCTATCGTTTCTTTCTTGATGTCGAAAATGTTATCTAAATTCTACTTCCGTAATGTTTGTAAGACCCCTCAACTTCTTTCGCCCGAGGCGCCATCGTAGCTATCAAAACTCGGCTCAATCAAAACAAAACCATGTGCGATTAACCGTGCAAAGGCTTTAAATTTACGACGTTTACTTCATGCATTATTTACACATAGTCCGTGTTCATTTTTCATACACCGTCCATGCGGTATTTCCATTGGAGTTCCGATACATTTGTGGAGTTAATATCCGCAGATTTTTGCTCTCGACACCGATTTACCGGCCGTTCACACATCTGAAAATTGTGTGTAACTGGTAAAGCATAGTGTTCTGTGATCATTTATCATTAAATATTGCCAAAGGAAATATTTTGCTGGGTTGCCGGCTCAAATACGAAGGTAGAAAACTCGCAACCGGCTTTTAACAAGATGCGCGATAAATCGCTCGGACTCAAAGCATTTTAGATGCGCGACTGCGCGCGATCGTGCGCGCGCGCCTCATTAACACTGAGTTACCCATGCCTGCACCTTGACCTCAAGTTTGGTAAATCCATCAAAGTATTTGGATATTACAGGCAAATGTTAACCCTCTTTTCACCACAGACATCCCCAACAACAGGACAAAGACCACAACAACAACAACAGGGACAAAGTGATTCCCTATGTTCTTCCTGCTTAAAGGCAGGAGACACAAAAATGAAAAGGCTCCTGGGCCTTAAATTTCACTGGCAATGAAAAAAATTGAACTTTCTTCTGATAACCAAATCTCAAATTGATGGAAGTAAAATGGGGACATTGGTGTGTTGTGTGGTCAAGTATTTGTATGGTAAAAATTTAAAAGCACTGTACTACAATTTTTTTAAATTTACACATGACCTTAAGAGTCATGTTTTGAATACAAACATATAGATGTACAATATTTTGGAAAACAATTCCAGCAGGATTTGTTGAATCTTTGATGGATTTTCAAATTGTAACCAATCTGCTAAATGAACAGGTTAAAAAAACTGCATTCCGTCCAGGCAGCTCTCTTAAAAATTAAAATGTTGGTACTGGAACGACATAGTCAAGTAATTTCTATTTTGTTTGTTTTGTGTGGCATTTTCTTAACTCATTTGCAAAACTATCGTAGCAAACTAATTTTCCCCTGTTTTCCATTTTAAATGTTTGTTTATGACAAACAAAAAGACCAGAGATAGAACCCCTGGGAAACCCAATTAATTTGACTTCACAAAAGGTCTTTTGTGTAGAATGTTGTTAAATTTCAGGACAAAGCCAAATGCATAATGATTAGTTCACCATCACCTGCATTTGTGTTGCAGTGAGGTGCATTGCCCGAAATGCAATCTCAGCCCAAAATACTGCCATCAGGTACTGTACTAAAGTCCAAACATCTGAACCGGATTTCCATTCATTAATATGAGTTGCACTTAAAACGATCATTATCACCCTACATGATGCGCAGGCAGCGAGGCCCCATGATTGATGCAAACATATGAAAATTACTCTATCATTTACTATCAAGGGTTGGCACTTGACAACCAAATGTAATTCGTCATGTGAGTGCAACAAGGTCATAAGTGCACTAATAGCTGCCATGTGATACTGTCACGGACTCGAGGTTGTGGAAATACAAAGGCACTGGTTTAGCTTAATGAAATAAAAATGACCTAATAACAAAAGGCAGCAAAACTGCAATTCATAAAATCCCCTCCCATTTAATAAAATATGAAAGACCCCTGACCCCGAAAATATGCATTCCACGCAAATTTCCACAAAACAACATTTACACCCCAATGCATATGCACATGTCACAGGCAAGTAAGCTACAAAACCAAAGTCTGACCTTTGTCCTGAAAAAACATGGTCAGAGCAGAGTTTAATTTTTTAAGGAGAAAAAATACAAATGAACCTGCGCATGAACTTTATAATCAGCTCTTTTATGCCCTGTGCACATGTCTTTAAGCAATGCTTGTACACCAAACCCGCAAGCACGTCGGGTACTTGACGAGACATTGTTGCCATACAAAACCCTAACCACATTGGACTTTTTATCAGTCCCTAAACTTGGTTCCTCGGGCCTGAATAGCTTGCCAAATGTACCAACAGCGTTGGGTTATTACAAAATTGAAATCCTAAAATTTATTGACAAACATGGGATAATTCAGTATTCTGCCCCCACATCCCCAACATGCAGGTCATTCCGCCCAAGCAGCCGAATTCCAGGGTTGTTGGCAACAACACTAAATTCTTTCCGCAAACATAGCCAACTGGCTACAAATGCCCACACTTGAGACATCACTCATGTTTTCACACCCGTATGCCAAACATCAAATATCAGTACCATTTTCGCACAATTATATCAAAATCCTTGCAAAGTTCAGGCAGCAAAATGTCCAAACAAACCTATTCAATTCAACAACTAGATTTTTAAATCCTATTACTTAAATGCTACCTAAATAAACCTAATTTAAATTATTTGGATCTTTGGGTCAAATAATTGCACTGGCAAATGTCCAGGAAATTACATAAATGTTCAACAAAATACCACCCTAACTCACATACAAATTAACTGGCATCCTTCCACTTACATGCATCTCTCCTTCACAATAAGTGGTGAAAAACATCCCAATAATAGTCAATAAATTTGTCCACCATACATCAGAGCACATCCTTCTCTTACAGACTCCAGTCACACACTACAGGCCAGTGCCCACATAACACACACACACAAAAGAAACAATACCAATGATCCAATCACAATAGAGAGAAAGGTTAGCAGATGCAGAGAGTAGAGGGGAAGCTTAACAAAGAAATAACAGATCCCCAACAAAAGGAAGAATGTCCAGGGCCAGAGAAAAAGTTTTAGAGCAGTAAAGAAGCATACAATAGCTAGAGTGACTAGACCTTCAATTTTAAATATAATAAATTTCGAAAATACCAATTTGTGACAATACATCTGTGTGCTGCATTGTATTAGGATAATTCTCATTTTAGATTCCTTGAGGCAGTGGCTCTTAGTTTGCCTGAGAACCATTTCAAGATGGACCAAAGACTTGGCTTAAAATAGTATGTTTGACAGGAATTTGTGACACATGGCAGCTTTTGCACTTACGACCTTGTTGATGACGAATTAATGGTTTATCTCTGTTGAGCCAAACGTAACCTGCCTACGACGACCTCCCGCGAATCCAAGGACATTCGCCCATTCAGTGCGCATCCAAGACTATGTAAAACACAGTATCTCTCACCCCCTCATCACTATCATACCGTCCTTGAGTTATCACCCCAGTCACTTTTGCATTGGTTCCAGCAAGTCCCACCTGTATCCATTGGTGGTATTTTTGGTAACTGCCGACCAGACGCTGATGTTCTGATCTTATTGCGGATAGGGGTGCATTACAAGGGCTGTCGGCACTGCCGGAACAGGAGAGCTGACTGTCCTGTATGGTTCCTTTCCTACCCAGGGGTGAATCTGCAACCTTGAGCAGCTGATGTTGTCCAAAAAGAGTGAGAAAACATTTTAGATTAATGATCATTATAGCTGAGATAAAAGTGTACATTTTCTTTCTAAAATCTTGGCAAGGGTGAGAACATTCCATAATTAGTACCAAATAAACCTTCAAAATTCATTGTTATGGTGTGCAAGATGCAGCTAAGCGGAAAAGGTTTAAAAAAATCCCAGCCAGTTTTTTCATATTGCAAGATTTCGACAATATTCTCAAATTTTCTAGCCGAACTAAAAATCGCTGACACTTCACTGTGAGTAGGGGTGGGCAAGTATGAACTTTTTTACAAATCTTTTTAAAACGAGATATTCTATGGCCATTTGCAGGACCCGTCTTTTGAAATTTTCAGAGGAGCATTTTAAAGCTCAGATTGGGCTCCTTGGGCGAGCTGCAGAAGAGCGTTTTAAAAGCTCCCAACTTCTGCTGGAGAAAATTTACAAAGCATAAGCTGCCACAGCCAGCAGGACCGGCAGAATTAAACAACTGAGTGGGACCAGAAGCAGTTAGCTCGTATTTCAATTTCGGTGTACAATAAGCAGTGTTAATTACTGCAATCATTGTTAGACAAGTAAAGTTATCATACTTAGACTGTACCAAGATTTAATCAAATTACCATGCCATGATGTAGATTTATATTCAAGTGTATCAATTTTCAAGGAATAATCACCCAGGCCTGAACCTCGACATGGTGGAAGTTTGTTTTTTTTAATTTTGAAAAGGGATCTCAGTCTAGATAGGAGAGTAAAGGGGCATGCACGAACGTCACACACATCGTAACAAATGTTGAAACCTAGTCGGGAACAGTCAGTCATATTAATCAGACTTATCTTAAAACTAATTGGGAGTAAGCTCCATTTTCATTAATAATGGCGATTCACGAGGATCATCAACGTGTGTATTGTCAAGTATGTCTTACTGCAATCGGGCGGACCCTTCCCCGGCACCTTTCATTTCTTTGAAAATGTTCATGCATAGTTGACAAATCAATTTGCCACGAAGGTTGGTACAGGTCGATAGTTCTTTCTTGATGTCGAAAATGTTATTTCTAAATTATACTTCCGTAATGTTTGTAAGACCCCTCAACTTCTTTCGCCGAGGCGCCATCGTAGTATCAAAACTCGCGCTCAATCAAAACAAAACCATGTGGCGATAACCGTGCAAGGCTTTAAATTACGACGTTTAATTCAGGGCATTTTTACACATAGTCCGTGTTCATTTTTCTTACACCGTCCATGCGGTATTTCCATTGGAGTTCAGATACATTTGTGGAGTTAAGACCGCAGATTTTTGACTACGACCCCGTCCCCCATTTCCCGGCCGTGCACCATCTTGAAAATGGTTGGTAAATGGTAAGCATAGTGTCTGTGTCATTTATCATTAAATATTGCCAAAGGAAATTTTGTTGCTGGTTGCCGGCTCAAATACAAAGGTAGAAAACTCGCAACCGGCTTTTAACAAGACACTTGCGCGAGAAAAGTTCGCTGGGACTCAAAGCATTTTAGATGCGCGTGATGCGCGCGCGGCCTCTCAAAAGACAATGTTGAGTTTTGGCTCCTGAAAGGGATAAGGCAAGCTTTTTCACTCAAAGATATTTTGTACGTGCTCCGTGTGAAGTTTAAGTTTTGTACATGAAGTCTAAAGGGCTTTTCTGCTACTTTTGGAAAAAAACAAAAAAACCAAACATGATTCATCCGGATTTGCTACAAACTCACCAATAGGTGCTCTATAGGTTTAGGCAAATAATTGTGAAAGAAAAAAATAGCAATTTAATTCTCAATGGCAGCAGAAAATATATTTTTCCAAACTCTCTTTTCAATTGAGGGCGCAAAGGGCACTGCACAGAAACAACCAAAATAGACCACTATTTGTGAGTGAGTTGAAAATTGAAGGAAGGTCTATCATTGTAAGTCAAAGCCTTGCAACCATAATCATGGAAAAAGTTTGGTACCGTGTCAGATTTAGGGAAATATTGACCCCTCTAGTAACTCACAATTAACATATTTTTAGCAAATAGTGAAATTTTTTTAAAGAAGCTGATTTCAACTGATTTTTGTCGGTCCGGGGTCAATTAACATTACCAAAAGAAAGTGAGTTATCGTGGGGGGGGCCGGTGGGGAAATTTGTTCTCGGGCGTCACTCTACCACACCTATCCCCCCCCCCCCACCTCCCTAGTCTCAAACAGGGGTCAAGCACTTAAGACACTCAAAACCTATTCATTATTTTTATCCTATGAAGCTCCATCTCTAATTGCACCGTTTTTTTTAATACAAATGGAGGAATTTTAAATTTGACCCCTGTACAACTGAAAATGAATTTTTATGGTTTTTGCTGTTTGAGCCTTAACTCCAAAAATTTGGCCGCAGATAGTACAAACTATACTTTTTGAATCCTTATGATTAAACTATTAACTTGGTATACTTTTCAATGTTGGACAATTTCAAACATTTGACCCCCCCCACCTGTTATTGGACCTTTGACTCCCGAAAATGGGAGATCGTGGCCCCCTACGCGGTTAGGCGTGATTGCATGTGGCACAAATTTACCAAAACATCCCAGGTTCGAATCCGGGGGGGTAACTGATGGGATTTACTTGGGGGAGTGCTCAATTTGGGGATTTATTGTATAGAGGCTATTGAGTAACTACAGAATACTGTCGCCTCATGGTTCACTTGGAAGGGAAACTGAATCCACTAGACACAGCATCCCGTCATTCGGAAGGGGACGGTAAGCCGTCGGTCCCGTATACAGGAGAGTCACAACTGTACCATGTACATCGCAGTCAAGTGTCGAATAAGAGTAGGTGTATACCCCTGATTGTCCCAATCCGCCCCTCAGTCTCAAAAAAGTGGGCCATGTTAGGAGCGTCCGTGTATAGATACACACGGCCCCGGATCAGCTGACTAGTTGAATAAATCCTGGCACTACCACGAGCCATTACCAATGACTTGTGGATACGCTAAGAAGAAGAAGACTCCCGAAAAAACAATTTCCCCACCCCCTACGATAACTCACTTTTTTTGGTAAATGTTGACACCCATACCTACCAAAATCAGATGAAATCAGCTTCTTTAAAAAAATTTCACAGATGAACTTATTTTAGAGTTATTATTCTCCCCCAAGGCAATGTTGATCCGAGTCATGTTGTCAGCAGCCACGCCAGGTACCCCAACATTGACTGATGGGGGGGGGTGGGGAAGAATTTGGTAAAGGGGAAGACCTCTGCTTTCTAAAGAACAATGACTTACCCAAATTCGATCTCATTTGTGAACATGGGAATGGTTTCAATATATTGCATCAAATGAACCAACTATTTTTTTTCGAGGATTGCAGTTACATAATTTGCTAATACCTGTGAATGGTTAACTGGGGGTGTTTCAATATCAGCATTGCAGTTTGGTACTATTATTCATATATAGTATCAGGCAACTCATTGTGTTTAAAGAGTGGATTGCTGTTTCTAAATAATTTAAAACCAGTAGGTGAAAGTTGCGCTGGGCTAATGAGTACCACATGCCCTCTCAAGGTAAGACAGTATTGCTTTATTCTAGACCATCATGAACTTGGTTATTTCTGTAAATTAACCTTGGTTTTTACAAAGGGATGTAATATACCTAGCAACATGTGCTGTTTACATATGTTTTCCATTAGTTGGTAGTGGCAATCATTGGCAAATAACTTGTTACCTCAAAAATCCCACTGACCTTCTGATTCAAAACTTAAAATCCATGGAACCAACCCACAAATTTATCATCATGCACAGGAGCAAATGTGCCATAGATTCCACAAGTGTTTTGTTTTTGTTTTTTTTTAAGTTGTAACTTTCCCACCCCTCCTGTGCGTGGGTAATCGTGTGTTATCGTTTTTCATATTGAGATAAATACTGGTCAAATATGTCTCTGACGGCCCCCCCTCCCACTAATGGGAATGTGCAGATGAAAAATCTCTTATAAACTCACTTGGTTCTCATTGGCATGTTGTTTTACATATAAAAACAATTAAAAAATCAAGTACCTTATGCAGTATCTGTATTGGCCAAGAGCCCATAGGGCTTCTTACCATAACAATGCAATAGCTTAGCGTTATATTTGTTCAAGTTGAGATCTAGACGGGTTCACAGTGAGGACAAAAACATTCATGTTTTACCTCAGAGGGTGTAGTGAGTCAATCCCACAATGCACCATTTTGAAACTTTCACCTCAATAGGGTCATGTGATCTCATAAAAATCCGATTCTCACTCATACAAAACGACTTTTAGGCTCATTTTAGCCCACAAAGCATTAGTAATCTAGGGATGTTAGCATAGATTATGAATGTCCTGTGGTTCTTTAACATTTGGGACACTCTTTGTCAATCCTTAAGTCACTGACATGTTCTGTAGTACAGTCCAGTATAAGGCACATTGCAAATGCATTATGGGATTTGATTTCAAAACACCCCTGGTTTCACCTGGTGTTCATCCACTGACAATTACCAGAGTTGATATTAAACCATCCTTTGTGCCCCACCCCCAGAAAATATCTGGAAATCACAATTAGATAAAAAAGATTGCTTTTTGGAATCAATGGTGAAAACCGTATGGCCAAAAGAAATATATTGAAACGTGCTGCAGCCCTCGCTTACCATCGCTTAACTATGATCATTTGAATTTGGCTACCACTTTGCATGTGATAATGGTGATAGCAAATACGCAACAACAGCATGCAAGGAAGATTAAGAAGGCCAACCAGTATAGTACAGCATGTAATCTGTACCAATATCAATGCAGGCCCTTGAATTAGAACTTACTATTATGGCTGCAAGCAATTTCTTTTCTGCATCACAGGGCTGGAAGCCTCTAGATAGTTGACATCATCACACTCAGTTCCATACTGTGGGTTGATACAGGTACGTGTACGATGCTTGATGCCGTCTGTACCACACTCTACTGAACACGGCACAGTAGACCATGTTGCCCAGGGGGTCCAATTATCTGCAAAAGAATAATGAAGCAGTTGTGTAATAACAAGTTTGCATTAGGTTTGGACTATTTGCTTAGAGTTTTAGAGTTTTATATGGCAAATCTTTTGGAGAGCTGTGTCAAGATCCTAGAGGATGTGCTTCAAAGAAGTTCATTACATTTTTATAATAATTATTATCATCTAGTGGCTGCAACCAATGCCATGCTAGTAGACTTTACCCCTCAATAGATATGGAAGGTCCCCAGTTTCATATTGCATGTTCCTGCTGAGTAGTTAAGAAGTCTACGTTCTCTTTTAGGACATGGAAGCCATCAGCAAATTGCATTAGACACAACCTGCTCATTGTCGGCGCAACAGAAAGGCCATTGAGCAACAGGAAATATAGGAGGAATGTTCCATAAATTTGTTGTTTGGTCCTGTGCGCATACTACAAGAAATTCTGTACCCTCATGAGAAGCCAAGTGTATGCCATCAAGGCAATCTTTAAGCTCTTTTTGGCCCGGCAGGTTTTGGTCTTAAGCTCTGAAGAAGGCTAGCTTTGTGACTTGTGCTGATTGGGCTGATGTTTGAAAACTTGTTCCAGGCATTCCAGACTTGTTTGCACATCAAGAATTCCTTACTGTCACCGATGAATGACCCGATTACTTGGAAGTCACTGACCTCTTTGAGTTGAGTGCGGGGTTGAGTGCCATTGTTATAAAAACATATTGGTAGATGTCGCTCATCCTCATTAATGGTCACATATACCTGGCCTTCTTTGCATTGAGAAATCAACCACCAACCTTGGCTGCAGCATTCTAATGGGATACAAATCTTGGGTACTGTACAGATCGTTTGAATACTCAAGTTCAGTGGAGATTCGGGTTTCGATGGCACTTCATGGTGAGGTCTTTGTCTTGGAAGGAGCAAAGACTTTGTCTAAGAATGCAATCCAAAGAGATATGGAGCCAAGGTGTCTCTCTGGAGGATTCCTGCCATTGTTAAAAACTCCTTAGTCGAGCCATTGTTGCTTTGAACAAAGCTTGCATTATCATATATGTGATGCGATCTGGAAAACCCGCCACATGGTGGGAAATTTATATTTTGAGTTTTTACTATCACTGCAGAGTTTAAAAATATTACGTTTCCATAACTGTTTACTTCTTTCTTCTTTGAAACACACGTCAAAAGTTACGCCTTATACAATATGACAAAAAAATAAAGTCAATAAACAGATTTTAAGTATGTTCTTTATTTTTTCAAATGTATTCGGTGCATCATGTGGCGGGTTTTCCAAGATCCACATCACTATATAATGACAATGCGCATTGTATGATGGCTTTGACAATCTCATCCAGAACTCCATAATTTAAAAGGATAGTCAACATGATCTTTCTGTCGACAATATCAAATGCTTAAATTTGGATAACTCTACAACACGATTGAATCCTTTTGCTTGGAGATTCTCAGCCCCTTTATTCTGGGGTCAAACCTGAAGTAGTGTTGATCTGTCTGCACAAAATCTGATTTGGTTTAGATATAGGATGAGATAAATATGAGTGAAGATTCTGTTTTAATTTGATCAACAGACTCCTTTAGACTTTGTATCATATTTATTTTATTTATATTTATTACACTTCATCACTGGCATCAAAATGTACATAACATATACATTTTCAAGTAATTAAAAATATTGCACAAACAGACCAAAAACAAAGATAACCAAGGTAAAATGCCAGCAGAAAGAATGTGACAAACAGGTGCAAAATCACTTCTAGGACCATCCCACCTTTCAAATATAAATAAGATACCCACCCCAAATTAAATAAACCTGCAACTCAAGCATCTACAATAAAAGCTCCAAGAGCAGACATTAACAGGACAACAATTTTGAAAAAAGTCAGATTTCAGAAAATCAATGACCCCGGACTTGAAGGAGAAGAAGGAATTTGGTGACCTGGTGGACAAAGGCAAATGCTTCAAAAGGTGCACAATGCGATTAAAATAAAAAGCCATATGCGCTTCAGTTTTACAGCGCTGAATTTTGAGCTTAAATAAATCAGAATAGAATCTAGTAGTGGGATGGTCCTGCCCATTCCTTTGGCTGAAGTCAAGATAATTATTAATATTAACATCATAATGACATCTTATTGAGTATTCCTTTGTATGTAAAAGGATGTGTAAGGGCTATTAATCTTATTACTCTCAATATGTTAAATTGCAGAAAGTGCCCTTGCACTTACCTGGACAAACAAAGGTATTACATTCCCTAGTCTCACTGGTATGATTAGGATTGACACAATCATATGTACCAGAGTACTGTGGGTTAGAGTTGGTACAGGTTCGAATCCTGCTCTGAGTTCCTCCTCCGCATGTAACTGTGCACTCGCTCCATGATGTCCAGTTGGTCCACACACCATGTACTGTTGAGCGACAAAGCAATAAATGTGACAAAATAAGCTTATAAATCCTATTTGGTATATAAAATGAGTTAACAAGGCAAGTAAAAATACTAGGCAACAAAGATGGCCCCACCATGCCAAATTACAAATGGATTTGTATTTGATTCTGTATGATTCTGAATGAAAAAGGTGCGACTCTGTTAAATAATGATGAATGAAATGTAGTTACCTTGTTTGAATAAAGGAGTTTTTATAAGTTGTCATGGTTCTACTGTTATTAAACACTGTTTAAAGAACATGTTACTTGTGAACAATGTAAGTTAAAACAAATACATAGCATTTGACAAGATGCGAATACCATTGTGGTTGGCCAGGTGTGGCTGCATCCTGGCTTGATCTGCCCGAGGGGACAATTTCCCGGTAGGTGCAACAAATGTCCCGATCACAAGCAAAAATTAAAGAATTTAATGCACCCACCTGGCCACGCCACTGGTGCAGAGTAGCTGAGTGGTATTCATAATATCAAGCCCAGGCTTATATATTACGTCCTGTAATCCATTCTTTCCAGCCTATACTGCGACTGCCCCCGACTTGGGATGGGGGGGGGGCAGTGGGTTGAGCACTTTGATCGTGGGAACCCTCCCTGCAGAAAAAAAAAAAAAAAAAAAAATTGCATTTTCACGCGATGTTTTTCGTTGCACCTGGGCCGTCTTTCCGGTAAATGGCGCGATGTGTTTCGTTGCATTTGGGCCGTCTTCCGGGAAAATGGCGCGATGTGTTTCGTTGCATCTGGGCCGTCTTCCGGGAAAATGGCGCGATGTGTTTCGTTGCATCTGGGCCGTTATTGACTTTACGCTACTAATTCCTGTGCCGGGAAAAACGGCCGAGATGCAATGAAACGCAAGCTTTGGCTCTCGTTGCATCTGGGCCGTTAAAAATAAAAATAGATTGGCTTTCGTTGCATTTGGGCCGTCGGCCGGCAAAACGACCCGGTCCTGGTTAGGGTTAAAGAACATGTTACTTGTGAACAATGTAAGTTAAAACAAATACATAGCATTTGACAAGATGCGAATACCATTGTGGTTGGCCAGGTGTGGCTGCATCCTGGCTTGATCTGCCCGAGGGGACAATTTCCCTGTAGGTGCAACAAATGTCCCGATCACAAGCAAAAATTAAAGAATTTAATGCACCCACCTGGCCACGCCACTGGTGCAGAGTAGCTGAGTGGTATTCATAATATCAAGCCCAGGCTTATATATTACGTCCTGTAATCCATTCTTTCCAGCCTATACTGCGACTGCCCCCGACTTGGGATGGGGGGGGGGCAGTGGGTTGAGCACTTTGATCGTGGGAACCCTCCCTGCAGTAACTGTCAAAGCATTGTGTGAATGTTTTCTTTTCATCATCTAAATATAAAAAGCCTATGCATTAATTGCTTGTGAAGCTATGAATAATTGATGCAAGGTGACGAGCAACAAAGTACAAAGTCAATGCCCATACTTTATCTTAAACCAAAAGATAGGACTTGCAAGCTGAAACACCCTGAAGAGAAAGCAGGCTCCATTCAAGGCATGACCAGTCACGGGAACCTAGCTTGTTGTGATGCTGCTTCTGCCTGGTAGTCTTCACCTGGGGGATGTCGGGTCATGCAACTAATTCCCAACTATGCTTCTTTTTGTTTCTTGCAAGCCACAACATATAGATAGCTCGTAGAGCCATTCTCGATACGGAGTCCAGTGCATTTTTGATTTCCTTATCTGTCAGGTCATGGAATTTGAAGCAGGTTCTCAGAGTTTCATTGGTTAATTCATTGAACCCCCACTTCACACACCCAAAATGGTTGGTGAATCCTTTGGACACCACTTCTACACATCCAAAATTGCTTTCAGTACTTTGATACAAATTGCCCATACTGATAATGTCCCACCCCTAGTTTTCTTTATACTCACTTGGGCATGGGACCGTTTCACTGCAGTTTTGCATTTCAAAATCTGGTCCGAGTTCCAGTTGTGTGCAATTGAATCCTAGGATAGGCTTCGAGCAGTTCCTTGTACGATACTGGGTGCCAAAGAAGCAACTTTTGGTGCAGGGAGACCATTCTGTCCACTGTGTGTAACTAGAATTGTCTGTGAAACAATGGCAGCATTTTTTAAGTTAAGCAAAAACAAAGTTGGACAAATGTTTTAAATCAAAAGACAAAAGCCATGCTTCTTTCTAGAAAAAAATAAAACTTAAATTTTTGAAGTATTACATAACAAACAAGTAATACTTCAATTATTACAAATTTATTTTTTTTTTCAAGCAGCATCCAGGAATGGATACTCTTCTCAAGCCATTATCTCACAACCATCAAAGCATTTGTCTCCTCTCTCCACAGCCGTTTGACCCCATGCAAATTGTCTATTCTATTTTTAGAGCAATTTTAAGCAATGGCGACACAATTTTGACAACTGATATAAGTAGGGACTATAAGTAGGGACTAAGTAGGTAGGGCTATTACCTCTGAAAAAAAAAATCAGAAAAAATGCAGGAATCTTGCCATATAGGCCTACAAAGGTCATGATTTGTATGTTATAGCACCCTCTATATGCCCATTTCTCATAGAAATACATGTAAAATCAGATTTTTATAAATACCGTACTGACCCGAGTATAGTCCCATGCTCGATTATAATCCCACCCCTAAGTTTTAGGAAAATTTCAGAAAATTCTAAAGATCCGTTTATTATCCCACGCCAAAAAATTGGCCTACACTGACTGCAAAATTCGGAAACCCTATCTTCTTGCGATTTCTTCACACAACAAACCTTTTAGCCTTGACTTCCAATGATATGTCATTTTCCATACACTGAATACGAATTCCATATTTAATCTAGCTCCATCTCAAGAATGTTTCTAATGACGTCTGGAACCATTAAAGTTTTGTGAAGACATACTTTACGAGTATAGACACCGCAAAGACCAGTTTCTTGGTCCACTCTGCAACATAGAACAGTGAGAGTCACTAGTCAGTAACAGTAGGGAAAAGGTGCTTTGCTTTCGTCTTACCTTTCACTCAGACGTTATTCTACAATATTTTTTTCACTCTTTTTCCATATTTCATCATAAAAATATTTGTTTTTATGTTTGTTAAAATATTCATTTTTCATAATTCATTCATTCACTAAAGTTTTTTTTGTGGATTTGTTTTCTGAAACGATAAGAATAATTTGAACAGGCCGTGTGTTAGGGTCCAGAGGGCAGTTGGCAGCAACACAAATATGGCCAAGCCGCGCAAAACCTGATGGCAGAATTTTGTTCATTTTCGCGACATTTTGTTTCGTTTTTTGCCGTTTTTTTTTTTGCTAAAAAACAATCACTAAAGTTACACTTTAGTCATGGTTTATTTACATGACGAAAGATGAAATCTACTTCAAATGAGGGTGGAAACTACGTACTATCGGAAAAAACAGCATTTTTTTTCAAACTTTCTGAGTCTTCAAAATTCTGGATTCATGAGTGGCTGTACATTGGATGTGGCGATTAGGCAAGAACAGTTTCAACTAAAACTCCGGCTTCTGGCAAGATTCGAGCATTAACCCACCACCCTCACCGACCCCCAAATTTCAAGTATTTCGCTTAAAAAGGGTGGGACTATACTCGGGTCATTACGGGTAATAATTTGCCCACAAGGAATTTCATCAGAATTTGCAACGCGCATTTAGTTAAATAGATAAATCTAAATTTAGTGTGTTAAAAGTGCATCCAGTTGATCATTTTTTTTTTCTTCTCATTTATCATAATAAATAGACCTTCAAACAGCTGTGTCTCAACTCCTAACCTAACGCTGACACACACCTGTCATTGCACCTCCGCGTCCTGTTAAAAGTCCCCTCTTTTCTGACAATGAACTATTCAATTTTGAGCATTTACCCATTCACAGTATAGTTGACTAGACAATAACCAAAACATCTTGCAAAAATCTAACAAAAATTTATAGTTGGGAGGTGTGCTATTCAAACAATATTGCTTTAATTTCAGTTAAGTTAAAGTGGTCATAATGTAGGTTCATTTCAGTTTGTTTAATATCTTCTTTGCTGGAGCCGAGTATGATATACTCTGTCTACTCTGAAATGCTGAGTACAACACGGCATAATACATTGAACCGACTTTAAGCGTGCGCATAAGTCAAAACACAAGCGTACTGCAACTAAAGGCGGGACTGGTATTCGGACATCGTCACACCAGAATTCAGCACTAGATACAGTGATATATTATTTTACTTATTATTAAGTAACAACTGTCCCTCGTGGCCCAGCGGTGGTTCTCACGCCTGATTAGCGAGAGGTTCCGGGTTCGAGACCGTGTATTTTTCGTCGTAATTTAAT
Organism: Ophioderma brevispina; assembly: GCA_023653785.1. NCBI lineage: Eukaryota > Metazoa > Echinodermata > Ophiuroidea > Amphilepidida > Ophiodermatidae > Ophioderma > Ophioderma brevispina. The sequence continues at coordinate 66,461 of JAMKCH010008210.1, forward strand.
TCTTGTGCTTGCAGTTTTCTCCGAGCTTCTATATAATATTTATCATTATTTCCTCGGTTTTGGTATCATTTACTTGATCCTCGCGTTGCATTTGAATTGGTTTCGCATCGTCATAAATTTGCTAGTAAATACCTCAATCATAGGCCTCACCCCTTCTAAAATTATATCGTATAATACGGCCCACTTTACTCGAAATAAGACTGAAATACTTAAGCGCTTGTTTCTCTGGTATCCGCATTAAACACAGTCCTCTGTGCTCAGCGGTGGTTTCTCATGCCTAGATAGCGAGAGGTCCGGGTCAAAACGGTATTTTTCGTCTTTATTTAATTCTACGCCCACCAGTTTCTTCCGAGCTCTTCCGTTCTTATTATATTTATCAAGTTAATTTCTCAGGTTTGTATCAATTTACTTGATCCTCACGTTCATTGAATTGAGTTTCGTCATCGTCATAATTTCTGCTAGAATCATGCATCATAGGCCCACCCTTCGAAAAATATATATTTTTTTACCGTACCTGATTGATCCCACATGCAATTGGACAGTCCACATCACATTAATTTCTCCGGGTTGGTTAATCATTTACTTGATCCTCGCATGCATTGAATTGAGTTTCGCATCGTATAAATTCCGCTAGAATCATGCATCATAGCCCCCCTTCTAAAAATATATATTATTTTTTTTTTTACTGTACCTTGATTGCATCCCACTGCAATTGGACCTCAACAACATCACACCGCTATATCAGCCAATCTCCACCTGAAGTGAGTATCATCATAAACCAACCCTATTCCTTCCTACTGTAAAGGAGCTGGATAGGCCCATCTGCCCACGGCCCTCCATCAGGCCACAGCAAAGGTTCCTGTCCACAACTGACTCTCGTCGTCACCAAGGTTAACCTTTTACTCCCCATGTGGTGAATTCCTGTGTATGTCACATAAGCAGTTGCATTTAATATGCAGAACGATGGGCTGCTAGCTGCTGTTACGTCTTCACGTGTTCATTTATTGCTGTAGAATTTGCTGCTGTGGCATTTGATATTGTGGCAGTTGGTGTTGTGGACACTTTGATTCATTAGTAGTATCTGATAATAAGTCACCTGACAATAATCCCTTATAAGAAGTCATCTGATAAATAAGCCCAGGTTGCTGGTGAGGCATTTTGCTGCTGAGGCATTTGCTGCAGTGGACTTTGTCCAGTGGCATTCACTGTCAGTGCATCCAATGCTGTGGCTTTTGACGCTGTGTTACAGTTTCCAGGTACTGTCCACCACGTCATCTGTTATACCGGACTACCTTCCATTCTTGTTTGCATCCTGTAATGTCTCCCATTTGGTGATATTGGATGCCTCAATTAGCCAATGGAGAAATTCCAACGCTGCCATTTTGTATATACAAACAAAGCTGACCAAGCCATCAGTGCCATTCTTACAACGCGGCCATAGCTCTTTCTCTTGTTGGCTCACATGACCATGATCACTAAAGCCACGTACAAGTATGGGTGCCAACTGGACAGTGCCTGTCATGGGGAGAAACAAGTAAAATAACATTTTTGGCCGTAAAAAGCGTCAATTTTATGCTGAGAACTGGTGTACATGTACCTACTCTGGATGGTGCAGACAACTGCTGTGTGTACACTATCCCTCTACAAGGAAAAAACATTGATCCCTGGTGGCTGTAATTTTAGGTCTTATGGTACGGCGGTCCGGTAAGTACGTAATCCTTTTTACTAAACTTGAAAAAAAAGTGGTGTAAAATTGAAACCAGTGTTTGAAAATTCTCAAGACTGGAAAATATCAAAAGTGCATTGTTGGGAAAATGGATGCGACCCGTACATTCTTGTTCACTATTCCGTGTCTGTGAGCATAGCGACTGTGACCCGAAAAAAAACGTTGCATTTTTCTCGCTGGTCTCTAGGTTCAGACCATTACATACATAATCAAAACAAACAAAGTAACGGACCCTCTGCTGCAACATCCATAGAACCTGTTTTTTTTTCGGAGATAATTTGAGATTTAGTTTCATTACACCATACCTCTATGACGGGACTTGAATATGTTAATCTCTCGCGAGTACCAATTAGATAATATCTTTTCATTCTGTGACACAGAATACAAACAACACCGTGGGAAATACTTATCCCGACCGCTGTAGTCTAATGGGTAGGTATTAGGGTTATATAGCTACACCTTGAAGGATTTGATCAGGTACCTTACCTACCCTAACCAAATCAAAATTCAATGAAATTTTTTTCATTCAGCATATTATATTAAAAGCTACTCGAACAATAGAATCAACATGAGGAAGTCTTAAGACCATTTGCCCTATCTTTTGCATATTGACTGGGTTCACAATAACTACTTTGTCACCAGTCTTACCTGTAGGGCACACATTAAAGCAATCCCGAGGTCTGGTTGGTTTGTACCCACACAATCCGTGCCATTGAGTACGGGATCTGGCTGTCGCAGTATCGTATTCTGGTCTGATTGCCATCACCGCAGTCAGAGCTACACGCACTCCAGCCCTGCCAGCTACCCCAGGTGTCATCAGCTAGGTTGTATGAAAATAAAATGAGTAACAGCATTTTTATTCATCTTGGCATTGCTTGCTGTACATCTCAGCTTTTGAGTTTGCACGGTAACATCACATTCAATACTATCAAGCCATGATTATGATTACATCGTCATCCATTCTTTCGCAGCCTATACTTTACTGAGACCGCCTCGACTTGGGATGGGTGGCAGTGGGTTGAGCACTTTGATCCTGGGAACCCTCCATGCAGTAACTGTCAAAGCATTGTGTGAATGTTTTCGTTATAATCTTAATATAACAAGCCTATGCATTAATTGCTTGTGAAGCTATGATAATTGCTGGCAAGGTGACAGATCTGTGTATAACTGGGATTCTATTAAACCTTTTCTGCCCCTTATTGAAAATGCAGCCTTCTGATTGGTCAGTTCACCCGGCCCAATATTCTGCAATAATGGGTCGCCAAGTATGTTTTTTTATGAACAAGCTGTTTTAGGTTAGAATCAAATACAGAGTTTGCAGTTTCCATTTAGGGCTCATAATGCATCCGCGTGGGCCAGAAACTTTCAAAAATGGGCTCGGCTGCACCTTTCCCATTATTTAGTTTTCCGACATCGACATGCATTATTCTCCCATAAATGAAACTGCAGCCGCAACCCTTTATTTCTTAATTACAATGAGCTATTCAAGTGGCGACCATACTACCCCCTACCGGGTTTCCCAACCTACCTTTTTTTGCCCGCGATACCATTAGAAACAATAACCTTAGGGTGACCCAGTTTTGGTCTTGTTAGCCAACACTGACTAACCCGCACAGTTTTCCCAAAAAAAACTGGAGCCCACTCTTGTCAAAAATGATGGATAATATCAAATTACCGTTAGGCCAATGTGCATGCATCTTTAGCATTAATTGTCTATTTTAACCATTAAAATTGCAATTTTCATGTGTTGCATGCATTATTTCAAGCAATAACAGCACTTTTGAAGAGCGCCCCCAATTTTAAAATTGATATTTTTGCCACAGTTATGTTGGTTAAAAATGTCTAGGAGGAACAACATACATGGGGAACGAGAATGCTCAAAATGCGCATTTATCATAAAATAAGCGAGTTTGTAATTAGAATTGGGATCCAGATTGTACTTAACAGCAGAGCGGGAAATGCTAGTTATGTCCATCCATGATGTGAAATAATGCCCACCTCAAGAAAATACCTTCTAATTGAATTGCTGAACAATACAACAACTAATGGATGAGTGTAGACAGTACTGGTGCTATTTCCTGGCTATTTCATATTGGAAGGCCGTTTCAGTCAGACGTTGAAATTATTATCGGAGATATCCGAGATTAATTATTCTAACTACAAAACTCACTCGTTTGCGACATATAGACATCTTCGAGGCTTAACCATTCACAGGTATTAGTTACTAGGCAGTTACCAATACAAACGGTAAAATCTAAAATTTTTTTGAAAATTGGGGGCACTCTTCAAAAAAAAGTGCTTGCTATGATTGCTATTTTAACCATTGTGTTTACATATGCTCATATGCGTAAGGACTTTCCAAATAAAACGATATATGAGTTGTTCTGACGATACCTGTACAATGGGCAAATGGGCAATTGGTACAAAAGGTACTTGCCCTAATCATAACCAAATTTAACTGTCAAAGCAGAATCTAAATGGGAGCTTCCGTAACCTGACCATCTGACAATTTTTCCGATCACATAAATTCGGCACCCTAACAGATAAACATGTGTTTTATCCCGTGAAGGGTTTCTGAAATAATGTGTCAGAAAAAAGGTGTGTCAGATGGGTCAGGTTACGGGAAACTCTCTAAAACAGACACCCCTCCTCAATTAGGGCCTCTTTAAAGCACTAATAGCACATTCTTTGACGAGTGCCCCCAATTTTCAAAAATTTTGAGATTGTTACACTGTTGCATTGGCATACTGGAATATATAAACTATATGTGAATGGTTAAGCTCGAAAAGTCTATGTGTCACAACGAAGGAATTTTGTAATTAGAATAATATTATCGGAGATCCCGATTAATAATTCAAACGGCTGCTTGGAAACGGCCCTTCCAATGGGAAATAGCCGGGCAGGAAAAATAGCGCAATCGTTACATGTCTACCCCCATCCTTAATGGGCTTTATTGAAGTTCAAGCAATGTCAAGTTAGAGGTTATTATTTCGCGAGGTGGCACTTACTTTCAAAGGACGGACATAAACGTAGAATTTCCAGTCTTGCCGTTTAAGTCCAATCTGGGATTCCCAAGTTTAATTACAAATCGCTATTTATGATAAAACAAAACTTTTTTAGCATCTCGTTCGCAGGTATAGTTCTAGACAATTACCAACGAAATGTGCAAAAATATCAAAATTTGAAATTGGGGGCGATATTAAAAAATGGCCATGATTGCTTTATCAACATGGCACCACCTCAATAGAACAAGTGATGTTATGCCTCAAACACAAAGGTTCATTCCAACCTTTATAACACAGTAGTAAGTTCTGATACATGCATATTCTTCACAATTGACACCATAGTATTATATCTGCCATAACAGTACTTTGTAGCCATCAATGAGGTCTAGTGCATTCCCACCATGTGACACGGGTTGGGAAAGGCATTCATCTGTGTGTCCTTCACAGGAAGTCCTGTAAAATCCATCATTGTCAGAGACGGGTGCAATTTAAAACTAGGAATATTTGCGGTGTGAATAATTTGAAGGGGACAAAAAATCAATCTTTACATCTGAGATAATGTCATAAAGGAAGGGTTAATGAGTTAAAGTTTTGGTTTTTAAAGTACAGATTTGTGCAACCTATAATAGATGAATGTATAATGTTGTGCACTGTCACACAAAAAGTTGATCGATGCTTCCCAATGGGAAACTCGATCCAGCAAAATAGGCAAAGCTACATCAAAAAACATGTCAACAAGCAAATTTAACATCTAGGATTATCAACCACTTTGGCTGGGCGGCGTGTGGCGCATAATTGATCATGGCTGCAGTGGTGGCCACGACCTATTTTTCTGGGGGGAAAAGTGAAATTCTGGAGGTGTAAAGGTTGTCGGTTGGGTGTGGTTGGGGGTTGGTGGGGTAAAAGGGAAAGCGGGGGGTTGGGGGGGCGGCAAAAGTATCAAATATTTGGATATTAACCAATTTGGCCTCCACCAAATCGGTGATTTCCCCCAAATTTGAGATTTTTTTGGCCCAAAATTGCCGAACTTTTTGCCCAAATCCCCCATTTTTTATTTCGGCCACTGCATTGGCTGTCAGTTCCAGAAACAAGAAAATAATTATTGTCTTGTACTTGTCAAAAGCCAGTTTATTAAAAATGTCTTCACCTTACAATCTCTTGGCATCTGTGCATAAGTTGCACCTCTAAAAATAACATGTTAAAGTTACCCAATGATAAAGGGGCATATTAATGATCCACAGCCTCGTACCTCGACTCTACCTAAAAAAAGTGAGATTTTTTTTTTATATGATCTGAACCGTTAACATTAGTAATCCAATCCATGGGTACCTCATCTGATGTGCGAGTTTGGTGTATCTGTAAAGAAATATGTAATTTTGTAACGGACCGAAATTATCACGCAGTGGCCTATGGAACTAATTGGGAAACACGCATTGCTTATAACAAAAACCGGGAAGGTCAGTGATCAACTAAAAAGTGGTGAATAAGCTTTTTTAAAGATTCTACACAGGGTTTTGTGTACATAGACGACTCGATCATTTATTCATAAAAATTATAAGGCGAAGACAACATTTTAACTTGTATTATATGAAGATAATTGTATAGACAATTACTTGTGCAGGCTAAAAAATTTGAAGAAAAAAATTGTCCATGCGTTTTCAAAATGACCAACAACAAAACTTGCAATTAATGAGACTAGGTTTGGCTGAAAATCCAGATGGCGGCCATGAAGCTATTGTTTTTCAAGTGCTCACAAAAATATTATTAGAAGAAAATTAAGTGGAAACTTGAAGCAAGCCATTGATCGTGTTTTCGATGAAAATAATTGAATAAGGGATGAATTAAAGACGTGAAAAAAAAGGAAAAAAATTCGTCTTTGGTTTTCGAAATGACAACATATAGGAATATTGGACAAAAATCCAAAATGGCAAAATATACAATAAAATGAATAATGATGAGGTCCAAACCATGTGTCTAGTGAACAATATGAATAAACAGAAGGGGATGGACTCACAAAATCGTGCTTTTCTTTAAGATGAGCATTAGGGTTACGTTTTTAAATCCTTTTTGTTTTTCTTTCTAAAGTCAGGGAAAGTGGGCTCAGAAAAAAAATGGAAGTCAACAAAATGACATAATCCCCAGGCAACTAGTCATACATTGCCAAGCAATTGGATTCTGAACAAATTCAAGATGGTTTTGTGTAATCGTTGCAGAACTCACCTTCCCAACCTGATGTACATTCACAGACATAATAATTGACATAGTCCACACATGTGCTGCTATGCTGACAAGGGTTTGAGGTGCACTCATCAAAGTCAACCTGACAGAAATCGCCAACCCAACTACCGTCACATTCACATGTCAAGTTGCCAGACCTCGTGCCTGTCATCTGTGCAGGTTCCATTGTTCAAGCATGGGTTGGGATTGCAGTCATCTGAGGAATTCAAGAAAACAGCATGATAATCAAAAGCTATAGCAGAAGTATACTACAGGCCTTGAACTCTAAGTTCTGCAGCCGGCTGTGCTCTAGTTCATTTTCCAGGAAACATACAGGAGTTTCCGTAACTTGGCCCATCTGACACACTTGTATTCTGACACACTTATGAATTTGGAAACCCCTCACAGAATAAAGCACATGTTTATTCCATTAAGTTTTCCAAATTCATAAGTGTGTCAGAAAAAACGTTTGTTGGGTCAGGTTACGGAAACTCCTAAAACATACCTAGTTTTCAAATAAGAGCAATAATAAGTGCTTTGTTCATCACCTAGCAAATAGGTGAATCTGAATTTGAAATAAGACATCAACTCACATAACTTTCAGAAGCATGCCATAGCATCATGATATAAGCCCTACAGGGTCATGGTCTGATTGCTAATAGCCTCACCCCCAGAACTCCAGATTTTACCAGAAGTGGTCACACTTTGCTATCTGAAGAGCATGCTCAATCACCTGGAATCCTTGGATTAAACTCACAGAAAAGCTGAGTATCATCAGCATACGAGTGAAAGTTAACATTGTGATTCCTAATCATGTCACCAACTGGGTGAGTATGCATTATAAAACCAATGGGCCTACAATGGAGCCCTGAGGAACAGAGAATGCTGCTTGGACATTTCATGGTTAACCATCACTTGGTACTTCTGTCAGTGAGATATGATCTAAACCAGGCAAGAGTAGTGTCTGTGATACCAAAACTGGTTTCAATTAAGCCTTTAAATCAAAATATCATGGTCAATGGTATCAAAGGCAGCACTCAAGTTAAGCAATACAAGCAATACTTATTAGCATCCAAGGCTTGAAGGATGTAATTTCTAACCCGGAGAAGGGCTGTCTCAGTAGAATGGTAAGATTTGTATGTACATTGGAATGGCTCACCAAGATCATGATCACCAACATGCTGTATTACCTGACGTGATGCTGCCTTCTCAATGAATTTGGCAATGAATTTGATATTGGCAATTGGCCTACAGTTCTTAAGTAAATCATGATCCAAAGATATCTTCTTTAGTACAGGGATAATGATGGAATGCTCAAAGTGTGAGGAAATATGCCTATCAAAAGAGAACTGTTTACTATCCTGGTGATGATAGGATAGAAATTTCAAGTTCTGTTTAATGAGTCAGGAAGGCAGTGTGTCCATAGTGCAAGCCTTGTTGGACATTTGGCCAATTATTTCAGCAACTTCAGAGTCAAAACCTGGCATAGCATTTGCAAATCCTATCTGCCTGGAGAGATTCAGCATTGACAGTCATATTGTCCCTAATCTTTTCAACCTTATCAACAAAGAAAGTCAGAAAGTCATTGGCAAGATCAGCGTCAGAGTTAGCATTAGGCAAAGCCCTTGAAGATGAATTTCAAATTGTCAGTAATAATAATAAATAATAATAAAGCAGGCATTTATATAGCGCTCTTACAAGGATAAACCAAGTATCACAGCGCTTGAGATTTTTTGTAATAAACACATTTAGACAGAGACAACGCAACTTTACAAACGGCAGCAGCTAAATCAGCGCCCTGTTGCTACATCCAAACAATGACGAGACACACACAATGGGTACAGTGAGAGCTTTCATGGTTCATTTGCCCATATCATGGACATGTTGGCAAAAGCCATATGTAGACAAAGTGGATAAGAAACGTTTTGAGTCCCATTTATAGGGATTATCAACATGAACATTAAAGCCATCGAGAATGACCAATTGGCCAGGAGTAGTACAAATGTCATTAAGAAATTGCCCAAACTCGGTCAAAAACTGGGAAGTAAGAAGGCCATTGGTAGCAGACGGAGTGGGTCGATACACCGCAACAAATTGAACAGACATAGTTTTGTCAGTGATACAAATATGTTCGAAAGTAGATGTTTCAAAACCAGTAGGGAAGGCAGTTAAATTAAGGTTTTTTTTAATAAAACACCAATACCACCATGTTCATCATTATTACCACAGGGATGGTTGATGAAATTTACTGCACAGCACTGCAGTGCAGTGGAAGTATGAACGGACCTTAAGCCTTTTACAGATCTCAATGTTCATACTTGGAATGCTTGTTCCATATCCAATAAGACTGTCACACTGTTGGACCAGGTTATTGAGCATAATGTTGATATCATGTTTATAAATGAAACTTGGCTTGCCGAGAATGACCTGGTTGTCTTAGGTGAATGTACCCCACCAGGCTATGATTTACTGCAATGTTCCGTCACTTCCGCTGCACTCCTAATTGATTTACTGCAGGTCAACCCAGGTCACGGGTTGTAGTACAATGCAGTAAACTTGCGAAGGATTGCAGGAAAATTGGCATACTGCACCACTGACTGCACCCCACTGTATCTTGCAGCATCGCCAGTTAAAATAATTTCAACTTTGTTGCAGTACTGCATTGCGTTGCAATAGTGCAAGTGATTGCAGTAACGATTTTGGTAGGCTGCATTGCAGCACTGCACTGCAATGCAGTGAAGTATGAACGGACCTTAATTAAAGCAGTAATAGCACATATTTTTGAAGAGGGCCCTCAATTTTTCAAAAATTTTGAGATTCTTACACGGTTGCATTGGTAATGGGCTAGTAAACTATACCTGTGAATGGTTAAGCTCGAAAATGTCTATGTGTCACAAACGAAGGAATTTTGTAATTAGAATAATTATTATCGGGGATCCCGATTAGCATTCTCATTTGCAGGTATAGTTTCGTAGACAATTACCAACATAACTCTGCAAAAATATCAAATTTTGAAAATTGGGGGCGCTCTTCAAAAATGTGCTAATATTGCTTTAAGCCTAAAGGAACCGCAATCAAATTACTAAGACTTGGTTACAGTTTGATCTTGGATGACAAATATTGCCAGCATGTCTTGTGCTATCGTGACATATATTTGTAGGCAAGGTAATTGCATTTAGAGAACTTAAATGATTAGATGTTGGAACAGCAATTAAGTTGGAAAAATTAATAGTACGTGGATGGACTATGTTAGAAACCCCCCATAGCGATTTAAAAATGTAATGGAATTTTATATTTTAATTGTTTCCCCACGAAAACCCTTCCTTATGCTAAAACCTAATTTCATACTAACAAAAGTACAACCTATACAAAATATAAATAAAGAAATACAAAAGTAGTAGTAGTAGTAGTAAAACCAAAGTTTTAAATCCAGTTTTGTCCCCGCAACCGGGGGTGGCCGGATTCACCTCACATTCGTAGTAATCGCCCTTACTCCCTCCTTCCACTTCACTTCACCTAATTCAATGCATCCCCCATCCTCAACCAACCCTCCTACTCTCCTCCTCCACTTGCTTCCTCCATGTCCTCTTTAGTCGGCCCCTCTTCCTCAACCACCCACCTCAAACTCAAAGGCCCTTCTCAAAACATGCTCCTCATCCTTTTGAGGAGCATGTTTAAATCAAGAGGACCAAATGCACAGCAGGTCGAGATCAGTCTACACGCGGTCAGCTGGTCTTCAAAAAGATCTACCAATAGGTATATATCTGACCACTGGTCGCATGTATTTACAATTATAAAATGTGACTTAAATAAAAATCTAAAAATAGCAAAATTGGTTGGCAAAACGAGCACCAAGCTCTATAAAAACTTAAAAAGCACTCAAGAAATGCCGTAACGGGGCCGCGACGTGAACACTTTTGTAATAGGGTAACACACTCAAAGAGAATGAAAAAGTGATGAAAAAACAACCCATAGAAAAAACAGTCCAGTGATCAATTTGTGTTGTTAATATCATCATCGATATATTATGTCACATGGCGGAGCGACATGAAGTGGCAAAGAGTATATCTTGTGATAAAATTCAGATTTTCAGATGAATTATTTTTCTGGAACCATTTTACACTATATGCACATGACAGCATACTTACGAATATCCTGCGTTAAGCCAATGACTTATGAGTATTAATTCTAAATCAGTTTTCAGTTAAAATCAAGGATAAAAGCGCTTTGTTCAGACATTAGATTCGCGAAGTTTGTCAGATTCATTTTCTTTAAATCCTACATAAACAAGCACACGGCGGCAACTGTCCCCAAATTGGGTGACGATGTTTGCTGGTTACAGAAAAAACTATCCTAATTCCCTGTAATATGTTAAGTCTACTCAAAGATTTCGCATTCGTATTTTTTGTGTAATAATGAACAATCGTCAACTAGAATACAGATAATAACCTAATATGCACAATTCCGGAATTTGAATGAATCCGATTTTTCGTTTTGTGCAGTAAACATGTATGAGTAGTGTTACGTCCCATAGATACTGTGGATAACAAAAATTCGGATCGGAATTTTGCTACAAAGTTTGATTTTTCTAAGAAGCCTTGAAGGAATTCGATTTAAGCTTTGCAATTTCACACAGTGGATTAGTATATGGACAAGCATTATGTACATGCAAAAAAAACAATTTTTTTTGGAAATTGAGGCACCCTCCTCAGGAAAATTCTAAGAGAAGCGGAACCAGCGAAAACGTCAAACAATTTTGAGTCGTAATCTGACTCAATGACGATCATTTCAGATTTTGAAATGTAAAATATTGTCCTCCCACTCCTAGGAAAGGGTTCGGCCTAACCTAAGTACAGCGAATAACACGTAAAACCTACACTCAGCATAATAAGCCCTATATCGCAATTTCAGATTTCAAGATGCATTGTGGGTAATATCTGACGATCTTTTGGAATAAACACAACACAGCTACTGTACAATTTCAATGTGAACTTTGACGCTTGCACAAAAATTACTTAACTCAGGTTCTAAACGTCTTGCCTTTGTCATGGTGTTAAGAGGGGCATTTCGTGATCCACAGCCTCGTCCCCCCGACTTACCCTCAACCAAAGTTGAGATTTTTATCATCATCTGAACGTCGGGCTAAGTATAGATGTGTGCCCAATCTTACGTGCAAACTCGATCGTCTCTGCCATAATTCACGATTTTTATTTTCTGTCCGCTAAACAGAAATTACTGTACGGTGGTCCCTATGGTAGATTGGATACAAACATTTTGCTCATACACAAAGCACGATCAGAATCACTGAAATTTTGGGAATCTAAGCTTTTCTCACGGATATCTATCTAAAACATGAACACAACAGAAGGGGTTAGAATACGAATGCACTCTTTTATGTCATATTTAAAGACACTATCAGTGTTTTGCTAACTCAGAAACGAAAAATCATCAAAAATCAGATTTTTGCATGTATGCTAACAAGTAACGGATCCTAACATACCCTGCAATGATAAGACCAGAAGCAACCTATAGGACAGAATCAAATTTTAAGTCTTTACTGTCCGGTCGGACACTTACTACAACACGTAATTGAATGGGGAATCGATCATGGACACTGCCTTTTTCTCCCTTTTCTATCAATTCTACAGGTGGAAGGTAACTTATGAGATTCTACAGACTATCCTTCACTTTGAAGCTATGCCTGCCAAATTATCAATATTTTTCAAATCACTATAGTGTCTTTACTACCTGCCATGAGGAATTGAGACGGTATAGATTTCATAAAACCCACGTTAGAGACAGTTTTGTGAAAACGGCGAAGTTCACCACATTGAATTGTACATTAGTCCGCGTTTTGTATCTCCAAAAGCGTCGGATATTACCCACAATGCATCTTGAATCTGACTTGCAAGGGCTATACAGTAATAGCTCGACAAGTGAGTACTAGGTTTAGCACGCATACTATATGGTCCCACAGTTTTCTTCTTCGCAACCCTGCCGAATTCGGAACTCAACCCCACACAGAAAACTTAAAATGTCACCCATTTCATGTCATTTGTTATATGTAAATACAATCAGCAACAGATTTTGTTTGTAAAATGATCCGGTGTGTCAGTTTAAGTAGCCAAAAGTAAGGAAATAATGCCCAGGGTATTATCATTATAGACCAAACAGCACTTCTGCAGCCGTTGACCCACAACTTGTCATGACTTGTAAACTTTCAAAGATGATTTATTTCGAGAATCCTAATTTAAATATTTGAAAATTTTTAAAACTTATTGAAAAACTATTTTCTCTGCCATATTTGTTCAGTGTTATTTATTTATGAAACACTCATAGATAAGAAGAAGACATTGGTATCAAAACGTTCATGGCCATACCCCTAAATTTAGACATTGTCTTGTTAGTAAAAAACCTTTGCGTAGCTAATTTCTACCTGTAGAACACAATGGTTACGACCAGAACTTCTAGCCAATGATGAACGTGCGAAAGTTACGCTCATACCGGTGTGAAAGTAATCATAGGTCCGGCAGGTCCATAGTCCGGGCTTCAAAAAAAAAAAACCAAAAAAAACATAGACGATAACGGAATAAAGCGTGAAAACTAATGCTGCGTGAAAGTCAACTGAATCGATTGCCCTATTGTTCAAACTTGTTCCCGACTGTGACCCGGAGGACTGTATCCCCCAGGGGGGTTCTTGGGTTTTGGGGCGGGTACCCATGCTCGTTCCAAAAAAGAGGGATTAGCGGCAAATGCGGGACTACCGCTAGGGGTATCAAATTCACATAATCAAGTTCTAAGTCCCGCTAGGGGTATCAAATCGTTTGTGATTGTGACTGGTTTCAATGAATACAAATCGGAAAAATTAACCTAAAACATATAAAAATAAACCCAAATGTGTAATTTTTCTTCAGTAGCACACTGTCTCATTTTTCTTGTAATATTAGGATATTTTAAGGTTATCTTTTATTCACGTATTTAGACCAGGTCCCCACAAGGGGTATAATTTCACTGCAAATTGGTCGCCGTTAGGATATATTTTCATGAACCTGCCAAAATCTGGTCCCGTTAGGGGTATTTTTTCACTGAAAGTGGGTCCCGTTAGGGGTCGCCTCAGAACCCCTGAACGAGCATTGGTACCCAACAAACCCCTAGAACACCCCCCCCCCCCGCTGGACTGATCTCCTGCACACCGGGGCCGGGGTATACCGCGGGGGGGGCACTGACATTGGAAGAGGTACGGGTATTTGCGGCCCGTAAGACCCCCCTTGTTCGCATCTCCCAGCCTTCCCAAGACCCCCAGTTGAAGCATAATTCAGTTTCTGTAAGGCCCCTTTTTCAGAAACTTTTTGGCCTCAGAAGCTGCATTTTAGCCAAATTTCAAGCTCCCTAGCCTGCAATTTCTCAAAATTTCAGTTACCAAGCCCCTACTTTCAAGACAAAATCCGTTCCAAGCCCCAAGTTCGGAAATCGGGGCCGCGCACATACCTACCTGAAAAAAGGTTAAGTGCCCCCCCGGGGGTATACTGTCGAAGAAGTTTTTCCCCATATCTAGGCGGGGGGGTGGGACGTATTTCCATTAGTACGGGGCCTGAGACGACCGGGCAACACCAACACATCATCCTGACCTTTTTTTATGCGCATGCTTTGTGCGGCCACGATGAATGGTTTGATATGTGCAGCCCCATGAGCATACAGTCTGTTGAATGCCAAATGGTTATTAAATTAACTTAAATTAAAAAAGTTTAAACCAATTAACTGCAAGTTCCCATAAATTATGTCATAGCCAATGGCGGCACGTATTTGACCATAATAAAATTACAAACATAGCAGAGGTTCATTGAACATGTCACATGCCGTGTTACGAACGTATCATGGCATGCTAAGAAGTCAGACTACACTGTCACTGACTGGGGTCTTTTACACACACACACACGCCCTGCCACGCCGCAACTCAATGACAATGATTGTGTAGAACTTTGTGTATGTGTGCGGAATGGAAATTTCACACTGAGACTTAAACACACATGAAATTACAATCCTACTAAAATTACATTGACCGCCGGTCTCCTACAACGCAAATTAACATGGGATATTGTAGCGGATGATGAGTGAGCAACCTCAGGCTAGCCCCAGTCAATGCTTCCACACACACCCCAATCCAGTCGCCGCGGTCAGCTATTTTACTATCATTTTTAGCCAAAGTATCGAGAATTCCTTGCAATTTTTTCTTGATCGCAGATTTAAACAAATTGCCTTTGGGTAGCTCTGCCGGGAAATGGTGAACCTTTGAATCGAATTCTCTACATTCCATGCCCCAAACAACTGTGCATGACGCTGATCCACAAATAGTTCGCGGTGTCGTCAAATGGGAATTCCGTCTCTGATACCGCTGACATACAACGATACGTATTGACTCGTACTTTTGAATTGTGCGATTTGTTGTAAACATAAGTAGAAGGAGATTAGGCAACGGCGAATTTTTGAAATTGCTTTGTTAGAGGGCTTTTTGGAAAAACGCGCGAAATTCAAATATCAGGGTTTTTTAACTAAAATCAGTTGGTGCTCACCTGGTGTGGTGAGCGCCAGATAAATCCTCCTTAAATTACTTCTTCTTTCTCTTTGCCAATTTTCAGCACTGGGCGATATCTGTTTAAACAGAAAAAGGTCACCCCCAAAAACGAACTTTTAGCGATATTTCTTATGTTTCTACAGCACCCAAAAATAACCTTCCCCAAATTTAGTGCTTTAACTTTGGTGTCCCTGCCCCCCCCTGTTCAGTCACATTTTTTGAAGAGCGCCCCCAATTTTTCAAAATTTGATATTTTGGCAGAAAAAAAGTTACGGTTGGTGATTGTTCGAGGAAATACCTGGAAAGGAATGCTAAAAAATGCGTATTTATCATAAAATCAGCGATTTTGTAATAGAATTTGGGATCCCATATTGGCCTTAACGGCAGAGATGGAAATGGTACGTTTATGTCCGTCCATGATGAAATAGTGCCACCTCGAGAAAATAACCTCTGACTTGATTTGCCTGAACCAATAAAACAACTAATGGATGATCGTAGACACGTACATGGCGCTATTTCCCGGCTATTTTCATGTTGGAGGCCGTTTCCAGCAGCCGTTGAAATTTTATCGGGATCCCGATAATAATTATTCTAATTACACAATTCTTCGTTTGTGAGACACAAGAGATTTTCGAGCTTAACCATTCACATGTATGGTTTACTAGCCAGTTACCAATGCAACCGTGTAAAAATCTCAATTTTTTTAAAAATTGGGGGCGCTCTTTAAAAAAATGTGCTAATTTTGCTTTAACTGAACCTCCCGAAGTTTACACGTCATCATGGATACGCGGGTTTTCAACGTACCTAAAGCCCGAACCCGCACACGCTCAACTGGTGGCAGCGGTGGGATGACTTCCTTTTTTAAAAAAGGCGGATGACCTTACCAGGTGAGAAATCGAGGTGGGAGGAATCGACAATGCACTCACGCTAAGACCAGGAAAGAGAGTACAAGGATCCCCACAATCAAGCACGGGAATAGAATGAGAACCGAGATCTTCAGCCCATGTAAAGAGAAACTAGTTGGCCTAGCCTGATAGCTGAGCCTATTAAAGGCTTCCTATAGGTTTATCGAGACACCCGAGATAGAAGGCGACGAGACAAAGCGCACAATACCAGCAATCTTAAAATTCAGGAGATGTGAGACTGAACCATGACTGAGATGTACTTCAGAAACCGAGGACCAACCCAACGCTTAGAATTAAGGCCTGCAGCCGATATTTGTGATGAAAACAACTGGGAAGCCTGACGAGGATGCCCAAAACCTGGAGATCAAAGAAGACCTTGCAGCTATATCCATAATGATCTCACTGATGGCACGAATGCAAACATTGAAGTTTGCCAGCCGCGGGTTTAACCTCCTCACTTTGATGAATCTTCCTTATGGGTTGACTATTTGACTTAGGCTGACAGACAATAGCTATGTGTACATAGCCATGAAGCTTAGAAGAGTGGCTACTGAATGGCCATATGAATAATTGATGAGATGAACCAGCGATCGAATCCAACAATATTGATGCGTTCTTCACGTTATATTGCAGAACCCCAGAAGACAAGGGAAAGAATATGAGACTGACAAAAGAGATGTTGCTTCACGTCCGACTGACGGTATGGGAAGCAATAATGCTCTCACTGCTCTTCATTGTTAGAATATAGAGATGATCAATAGCAGACATACTGTACCTAAAAACGGTAGAAATGATATGTAAGTGAAGTTTTGACAGATGATAATTAAAGCAGAAATCTTAATGGGAAGCTTAGCATTCAAAGATTTTTTGACATTCTGGAAATGGCCATCGTGGCATTATAGCATTTCTCGAGATTTATGTAAACGGGCCCTTGCGTAAATTCTATGCAGGCAGATTTGGAAACGTTGAAAAAAAAGAAGAAAAAAGCGTGCATAATATCCGGGTATGGTATGCTATGTTGAGGGAGGGAAACGGTGACTTAAGAAGAGAAGGTTTCGTCCGCTACCAAAAGTGTCCCCAAAACTGGAAGTTCTCCAGTTGGAAGACAGACAAAAGAATGATTAATAAGCGCCATCGTTAAAGAAAGTTAACATGGTAAAGGATATTGTGTCTCCATGGTGGAGTAGTGGAGAAAGAATGTATTTCGGTGATTAAATTACCAAAGAGGAAACTACTATTGAGATTAAAATAATATACCGGTAAAGGTATGATGATTACTACTGCATGGAGAATATTATCAGAAAGCTCAGGATCTAAGCCCAGTGAACATGATAAACCCGCTGGCATAAGTGGACTGGAAGAATCAAATGAGTTGGATCCCCGAGTTGGATCTCCCTAAGTTCAAGACCAAGACGACTTCGATTAATCAAGTTTCCGGAAGTAATGCTGCACTACTTGTTTGCAAGTCATGGAAGATGAGCTACAACATGTGAAGACCTGAGCGCAAGAAGTAGTCCATATTTGATGTTTTGAGTTACAGTCCTTTAAAACTTTTAAAATATTGTAGGAATTGAATGGAAAGAGATATACAATTTAAATTTAGCATGGTTATAGGAAAAATAACCTGGGGTGATATGGGGAGGAAAAAAATGTGCTGCGGGCAATTGATTACGAGATAAATCAATATATCGATTTTGGACTTAAGTACTTCTTGCGCTCAAATTGGAGTAATGTACAGTTTTGATGGCTACAAAACATCACAAATTTCTCAAAATTCCTAAAAAGTGGACTAAACAATCTCTAACCGTCCTTATATGGGTAACTATAATCCGATGAGTGTGATGCGGGCAATTGATTTCGAGATAAATCAATAAAATCGATTTTTGGACTTAAGTACTTTTTGCGCTCAAATGGAGTAATGCACTGTTTCATTGCTAAACGTCAAAGATTTTCTAGGATTCCTTAAAAGTGGCCAAAACAACAACAAACAGTAAATTTTTCAAAATTACCATATTTTTTTATCTTGACATCCTGTTATCTGTCTTAACTCATTAGATATTCACCATTTAATTGTACGTTGCTATGTATATCACTGTTGCTATGGGTGGACATAAGTACTTTTTGCCCTCAAATTGGTGTTATTGCAAAAATAGACCGCCCCCTAAAAGTGTGTAACATATTTTTTTGAAACAAAAAACATAATTACTATATTTTATGACCCCTAAGGAACTCAAAACCAGTGATAACTCAATTTGGCCAAATGTGGAGTTAAGTACTTTTTGCACTCAGGTCTTCATGTGCACTATCGAGACGCCACTCAGCTCGTGTATGAAGATCTCCAGAGCAGACATAGGTGTTTAAATGGCTGCTACCCACCAGACCATATCAGAATTAGAAGAGCTACTAAAGCTGATGGGATCTGAAGATCCCAATATAGCTTTATGTGATGGTGCATGTTGGATCAGTATGATGTCTTTTTAACCTTAAAGGAACATACAATGACGACATCTCATTGGAACCATAGTTGACGTTGATGACTGCCCTCAGGACCAGAGTAGATGTTGATGACCGCTCAGAGGAACTAAAGTTGATATTAGGCCTCTATCCGAGGCAAAGGACTCAAGCCACAAAACCGAAGCGGACCTTCAGGAATCAAATTCTGGAGTAGCCACATGCTTAACATAAAAAACTAGTTTTGAAATTTGTAGGGTCCCTTCGTCTTGAGGACTCGGCTTGCAGGTTATCTACTTTTTGGGCCCCTGGGCACCACGGGGTGCTCCAGCCGGGGTGCTCCAGCCGGGCCCTTTGTTTACTTAAAAACGGTCAAACAAGTAGTATTTCGAGAGCGCGTGTGGTCCAGTGGAAAAGTGCAGGTCTCGTGATCATTAGGGCGTGAGTTCGAGCCCCGCCGAGGCCAACGTGTTTGTGTACCTGGGCAAGATACTTAATCTCAATTGCCCCTCCTACCCAAGCGAAATCTGGGGAGCTGTCAAGTTATGGGGGATATTGGAATCTAAGTGCTGATAGGGATGTGCGCTTGGCCGGCAGCCACCTAGATGAAGTGAAATGATTATGACGATTTCCTAATGGCGGCGTAATAATAATAGGCAACACCGAGGCAAACACCGCTTGGAGACTGTTTACAGTGATAAACCG